>JAYMTH010000390.1:0-21830 GCA_036897465.1 Pelargonium australe
AGAGCGTTAGTTTATGGGGGCTATATGTATTAAGTCAATAGTACGTTGGGGTTTTCTGTAATTTCCCCATTTTAGAATATATGCACTTAATTAAAAGACATGAAAAGGACAAAAGATAAGACTCACAAATGCACCATTAAATGTGCTTTATATTTCAGCACTTACCTCAACTAAGTGAAGGTTAGAAGCGCGGCTGAGAAGAACAAAAGCAAATTCCCCAATTTGCGCAAGAGACATTCCAACCTGCACATATGAAAATAACCAAAGGCCCCTATGTCAATAAAATGAATGGCGTAGTTAAATCCAAATAGAAATATACCACAACTTCTGCGAAAATCTTACAAGAACTGAGGTCTTGTTTTTCTATCGAAATCCCTTGACAACACCCGCAACCACTATAGTTTTTATTACTATCACCAATAAAACAGCTGCCAGTAAGATATCAACGTGATTCCAAAGGAAATGAACATGTATTAACATCCCGATGCTGGCGAGAAAAAGTGCAGCAAAGAAGTTGCGGATGGGCTCAACCTAAGCCGAATGAGAGCCACATTACAAGTTCCAAAAATTAGAACAAGAATAAATAAAGAATATAATGGCTAGTATATGAGCCAAAGAATATATATAGTTCAAACAAAAATTGCATAAGATTTTGAAATACAGAAGAGGATATCGAGTGTTCATGTAGCCATGGTGGGAAAGCCAATCTTGAAACAGATTTAATGAATGCCACTAAAGAAAACCCTGTCTAAGTGTCGTTCTTCCAAGCATAGAGGTTTCAAACATTAAACTTGCTAGATTTTCTTCTCATTTTAACTGAGTTCCTGAATTTTGCGGTATTCAAACAGAGTATCAAAGAATTATATAGCTAGCAGATATATCAGACCCATAGCCATAGGCAGTGGCGGAGCCAAAGTTTAGGTAAAGGGTAGGCAAAATTTTTTTAACTAAAATTATTAAAAATGAAATGCCATACAATAGAATCAACCTAATCAGTTTTTTAAATAATTACAATAGTTTTTAAATAATTTGGAGATAATTGTATAATATGCTTATTATTATTTTTTTAATAATTTGTGCCTTATAAGTTAAAAAAAAAAAAAAAAATTGTGCCTTATAATTTTTTTATTCATTTCTTGTAGAAATACATAAAAAAAAAAAAATACTTCTTTTAATTTTTTAAAGAAAAATGATGAAGTTTCTGGGATTATGACAAAACCTAAACTTTAAAAATAAGCCTAAAACTTTGTTTAAAAAAATAAATAAGAAAACAAGCCCAAACCTGAGGTCCAAATAAATTACTTTCCTAGTTAAATACTTAACTGTGGGTCCCACAATTAAATGATAGTATATATATTTTGTTTATTTATTTAGTAAGTGGATCTGCTAAAACATCTCCTTTTTTATCTTCTACTTTAGTCTCTGTACTACTTGAAACCTCCATTGCAGAATCAGTTAAGCTAAAAATGAAAGTTTGAAGATTTGAGCACTGGTCCAATCTAGGGGAGGCAAGTTTACACCGCTTAGCCACAAGAAGAAGTGAATTATTAATAAATTTAAAGGGTATTTAAGGAGCTGGGGTGGGCAGCTGCCTATGATTGCCGCCCCCCAGCTCCGCCACTGGCCATAGGTGAGCTTAAATATCACATTTACAACTTTATAGAGCTTAACTTGTATGAATAATAGAAAATTAATCATCTACAACAAATTGTTACCAAGATATGAATGTAGAGTTTAGCAAGACTAGTAATGTCTATCTTTGCCATCATAATGCCGACAAATGGTAGAACCCCAGTAATTTAGATTCTAATATATTTTGATATGAGAAGTCCAGAGTTCAATATCATGTACTTCCTCCGTCCCAAACTGAGTGTCCTCCTTTCTATTTTGAGAAAAATTAAGGAGAAGTTAGTTAGTGTGGTATGTTTACTATTGTATCCTCATGATCATGTGTTGAGAGATCCTAACTAACTTTTTATAAGGATATTATTGACAATTCATACATAACTAACTTACTAGAAAAGGAAATAAGACACTCATTTTGGGACAAAAATGCAAGAGAAACAAGACACTCATTTTGGGACGGAGGGAGTATATATTTAATTGAGATTTGTTCATGAGCAACACACTAATTGGACTAAATCTTTGTTCCCTTCCATGCAGTTTTATTTGCATCATATTTTTTATTTGAAGTGAAAAACTGAACAGATGTCATCCATATTTTCCTAATCTTCAATCATTAACAAGCAACTGCCAATAATTTTTTTTTTTTCCATTTCAAAGTTTTTCTGGCAATAGCAAAATTTTGGAACCTTTTCATTTCTTCTATTCTTAAATTCTATTACTATAAATTTTTCACTCTGGATTCTGGAGGGCTCTGTATGTTTCCGTGTCTTTGGACAGCATTTATTAATTTTCCAACATCACATTCATGTAGAGTAAGTATATTTTCCATTTATACCAATCCTTATGATTACACACAGATGTTCTTCCATGAATTTCATAAGTGATGAAAAAGCATAATTGAAATCATCAAGCACCTTTGAATTTTGTAGAAAATGGAAACAAAGAATCTCCTTACTTGCTCAAGTGTATGTTGACCAAGATCAGTCGTTGATATCATCACTCCAGCAGCAAAGGATCCCAGTTCAAGGCTTAGACCCAGCTTATCGCTGCACTGTAATGAGACCAATAATTCCAATCATATATACGCATGTGTGCATAGGTAAAGAGGATAACAGAGTAATAAAAGAAAGGATAAATGCAATTGGTTTCTTGCTCCTTTCTATGGTATTATTACAAAAATCACAGCATGGAGAGCATAACTAGACTAGAAGCTCAAGAAGGGAAGTGAGGCAAACCCAAGCAACAAGTAAGCAGAAAGCCACTGCCGCCAACTGATAAAGTTCATTAGTCTGCACAGACAACATTCAGTCAACACCATTGTGCCATAAAATAGACTGCCATAGCAAATAAGTTATTCTTACTTGTGATGACAAGCTTATCATAAGCTTAAGGAACCATGGTACACAAGTACGAGATATTATGGCTAAAATGGCTAAAAATGACAGCAACACCACCAACCTGGAACAGAAAAAGTAAGATTTTAATAGGAAAACTTGGTCATTACACACAATTAAAAAGGACATAGCTAATACATAGCTCTACAAATCCAACAAAAGGAGAAATTAAGAAACTATGGGTTCTCTAGATACATGTTAAACATCAATAACGCTGCAGAAATGCAAATTGTTATGTTCACCCATCCAATGGTAAATATTGTATAGCCTTAAGTAGTGCCGTATAACAGCAAAACGCCTGGAATAAAGTAATTTGTCTGCATCTTAGAGAGTATGTGATACTAACATCCAAACTGATGGAGATCCTAAAACTACAGTTACCACTACTCCCTAGGAGAAGCAAGAAAAGGTTGAAGAAGTTTATTCACAATTCAGAAAATGATACTTATCTACAATTCGTATAAATGTACAAACACCTGTGCATCTTCAATGGATAGGCCAGTACAAACTTTATGTTACAATAAAAATTCTACTGCTGAACAAAGTCATTTGAGCCTCTGTTCATCAACCCACCACCACAAGTAGAGAAATTGGAGCCACCAACCCACCACCTCCAACAATATAATCGAAGCAATCATCAACTCACCACCACCAGTAAAGTTGAAGCAATCCTCAACCCACCACCAGCAACCAGCCACCACAGGCAATGAAATAGGAGCGGAGCAATTCGCCTTATTTCAGTATATCATCTAAACAACAACCAGCAACCAGCCCCCACCTACAACAAAATTGGACCCTATACTGGTTTTTGGTGCGAAGGACCAGAGGAGAGGAAACCAAGTGAAAAAAAGAAGGGGACGAGTGGTTGCTAGGTCACCAGAGGAAGAAGGATCAAAGAAGAGGTAGCAGAGAGTAGTAGTAGTAGTAGTAGTAGTAGTAGAAAGTGGAGGTAGCATGGTGGTCAGAGGACTTCCCCATAATGTGGGTGTCCAGTATAGCAGCAAAGATGGAGCGATGGGGCTCAGGACTGCTAGAGCTTAATGTTGAAGAACCAAAAAGGAGGGAAAGTGATGATTGTGTGTTGAGTAGGGTAATTTTGTCAACACGTATCTTCAGAAATAAATGTTACTATTATAATGTTTTTTGTTGTCATCTCAGCCCTATTTGGTTAAATTTTATTATTTTTATTAACTAGACTTAACTGTTGTTAGTATTTTAATAACGGGTCCTTAGTTGGACAGTTCTGGACTTACTAGCTACTAAATCAAAACACTTAAACTTTGGACTAAATAAGAACAAATGAAAGTAGATAGACTAAATTAAAACAACTGAGATCAAACAAAAACAATTTTGGATTTTTTTCCTTTTGAGAATAAAGATGATGTATGCCAATGGGAATGTAACAAGTGAAACATAGAAATACAAACTGAATTCTAAGTGACAAATTCAAGCAAGATGACAAGATGACAAGCATAAATGGAAAAAACAGATTACTTGCATGTTGTGTATTATATCAAAGTTTGCATTCACTGTAAAAAGGGAGGAGCAGATCTTATTCTTACGATTTAGTCATGGATATCACCCCCTGTAGAATACCGGAAGTACCCCCAAGAATTGGAAGCAGAGCAAACAGCATACCCACGGCACAATCCTGATAGGACAGGATACTAGAGATTCAATAAGGGGGAGAAAAAGTATAGGCAACAGATATTTTAAATTATAACAATAACATAAAGAAAACATATAGAGCCATACTGAGCCATACTGGTAGTATAAATAACTGACATTACTACCATGGCTTCGACTATAATATGGATGTGGTGTGGAAAAAAAGTGACATAAAAAGAACATATTGTGCTTTACTGGTAGTATAAATAACTGACATTACTATCGTAGCTAGGACTATAATATGGATGTGATGAGAAAATAACACACCTGTAGAATAAGGATTCCGATCGTGACCTGACCGTGAAGAGCATTGATACTATTTCTTTCCATCAAGAATTTCAAAACCTATGGGCCACAAGCGAAGAATGAATTTAACAACTCCATGTCTATGAAAGGAAAATATCACAAAGCGCAACAAAAATGAGTTAAAACAAGAAAAGAATATTAAAGAAACAACTAGCTTGGACAAAAAAATATTGAACAAAGAAAAACTTAATATATGCAAAGGCATTAAGATTAAATCAATATGTCTATATAAATTAAATATGTAAAAGAAACCCTCTCCCATTTAGAAAATCAGTTCAGAGATAGGCCTAAGAGATAGGTGGCAGTGGATACTCAGTATAATTTGAAAGAATTCATTACGTACTTTAAAAAAGGTAAATAGACAGGCAGGATATCAATTATGAAAGATTTCCTAATAAAAATAAAAAGATTCAGCTGAGGAACAAATTTTTACGAGCCCTGCAAATCCATACTAATACATATAGCATGTCAATACACATCAATACAATAAAACACAAAAACCTTTTCTATAATTGTACTCAGCGAAAAATGTACATTTTTTATGAACCACTACTGGTAACAGGCATAAGAATAGGTAAGTACACCCATCACCGACTGATAAAAATAAGCAAAAGTAAAATATATCGTGCCTACAAAGGAAATTTTACAAGATGAGTGCAGGATTGATTTTCCATAGCATATGGAACATATATATTGTGGTCCTATGACAAATGAAATTCACATCTCGTACGGAAAAAGAAAATGAAAAAAAGAACAAACAATGATGACATACAAGTTCACGTAAAGACTTCTGCCAAATTAATATCATAAACTCGTGATTTTATAGGCATGCATGATATGCTAAGTTTCACACATCAATATACAATATGTAGATAAATATCCATGCAAAGAGATTTACCACAGCAGTAGATGACATAGACAAGAATGCACCCACAAATATGCCCTCAGAAGGTTTGCCACCACATAACTGCAAAATGCATACAGCTTAGAACATCAGAAATTCAAAGCTGAAGTGAAAGATTGTAATGCCAATGGCAGTAGAAAAGACCATAGCATGATTCAAATGCAGTTTGTAATGACTAACTAATGTAAAATAACAGGTTCTGATGCAAATTTGTAATGACTAACTAATGTAAAATAACACGTTCTAGGAGCAGAATGGTGAGGACTGAGGATTTTGTTTAGGCCAGCCCCTTAACATAGCAACACTATGCTAGCACAGCATTGACCCAACTATAGGCAATTAGGCATTCCTTTGGCAACCTAAGCCCTCCCTAAATGGACAGCTAAATTGGGATGTAATCAAAACTAGTCTTTTACAATGATTAACTACATAAAACCGTAACATTAGGAAGCTCAGGACCTTAAGTCAAGCCAGGTCCTTCAGGCCCACATTTCAAATCAAGTCCAACTTATATGCAGCATGCCAATATATAATTCATTGCCTCCATGGATTGATACATAAGGAGAAATATTGAAAAACATAAATAACAGTTTTCAAGCAAATCCACTAATTCTAACTGTAATGAAGATCACAAATGATACATAAGAGTCAAACTACAATATTGAAAATATGATAAGAGCAAAGTTACATAAACTTTTATACAGCATAATTGCAACTGAATAAAAAGAAGATTAATAATAGGCATAATGCTGCAGTTGTATTATAGTCTTATAGAAGCTTTGATCCGTATTGAAGGCTTAAGATGTCAGTAGATTATGCTTAGTTTCTCAAAAAACTCATCATGTGGATATAAGAACTAAAATGGTATACATTGCCAATTTCAAGGGTAGGAAAAAAAAATCACTACTACAGAAATCTAAATTGTTCAATTTAGCAACAGGCTTTAACAGAAACTTAAGCACATGTGAGATTAACTAAATCTATCAAGATAAATGAAAGTTTAAAATGTTGAGGAAAAAACACCAAAATTATATTTTTTAAGTAGCAACTTTGAGCTAAACTGTGTAAAAGAGCCGTGAGTGGTGAACTGATGTAAGTTGAGAACAATACTGTAAGCATTTTAAGGCATCTTCAGCATATTAGAATAACAACGCTCCATGTGTCAAAAATTGACAATCTAAGAATTGTAATTGGAGATTTAGATGACAGCAGTTTTGCACATCAAATGTATCACCCAAATATATTGGTGAAAATATAATAATACATACCGAGGCCGTAATTCCACACAAGCACATAAATAAGAAAATCTGGAGAAGACCTCCCAAAACAGCTACAGCTCGAACAACACGAAGCTACAAATATTAAAATGACATATCAAGTACGGATCTTTTGTATAAGGTAAACATCAAAAGGAAATAACAGGAGGAATGTAAAAACCTTTGTAGCTGAGAACTCTAGGCCCAGAGCAAACAGAAGAAAGATTACACCGAACTGAGCTACAGTTTCAACCTGCACCAAGCATAAATGAAAAAAAAAAAAATAGATGTGATGTGCCTGATGGCAATAATAATGCTTTACTATTTCATTTTTTCTTTTAAGTATCATGAGCACCTGCCAAAAACTATAACCAGTACCTCAGAGGCTAATAACAATTAACAAGTGTGAAAACACTGACATATTTCCTTACCATTCAGATATGGCATGGTATAATGAAAGTCCAGGAAATTATATACAAATGAAAGACCATAAAAATTGTTGGTTTCCAATCAAGTATTGAAACAGCTAAACATAAGAAGTTGTTAATTCTTAATTTTTAATCCAGTATTGCTATACTAAACAGCTCGTAGGGGAGAAACAAGGGGGACTTTAATCAAGTCATATACCTGCACCATTTCACTGACAAAACTCAAGCCTCCAGGTCCAATAAGAGATCCTGCTAGCAAATATCCAGTAATAACCTGCAATGTTAAAAGAGAGATCATATTCTCATAAAAATTGAACTATCAGGAAAGTAAAGAAGTAAATTTCTGCAATGAAATAACGAGTTTGTAATAGATAAGCAATGGATAGTAATGGTTCAGACCGGCTGTCCAGCGCAGGCAAAGGCAATTCCACCACAAGTAGCGGAGACAATAACAACTACAAGATCAGATATCAATCTGCAAATACAAATTTTGAACAGGTTGGTTAAGAAGATGAAGAAGCAGAAGAAGAAATACATTTCAATGCTAAAGCCTGCTGACCTTAAGTCCAACTGTAATACTGGATACTTCGACTTGAGATTGGATATAATAAACACATTGTCCTGAAGATAAATTTTCCAACAGGATCAAACTTTGATAACAACAAGCATAATCTAATATAGTGTTGTTTGACACAATACTTCTAGGATGAAAGACTATTAGTATCAGTCCAAGAAAACTGCAAAAACCAAATGATAATGATGCAGAATTTATTATTGCAATAGATCAAATGATAAGGATGGAAGGTAGTGATAGTATAATGTGTAAACAGTATGAGATTCTATGTCAGATCTTTCTATTCTGCATTGGAAGGCCATAGGGGAATGCAACCTCTCGCAAACTTCATTTGTAAGTCAACCAGTGCCTTCAAAGGTAGCTTTTCCTACCTGTTTTTTTGGTGGCACTTTGAAGCAGGATAATATAACATGACACTTTCAGGAGGCGGGTGATTTTGGATCAAAGAGTTATTGTTGGGGGAGGATGTAGATATCATACGTCATTTTTTTGTCTGATGTCAGTCCAATAGGAAGACATTGTGGCCTTCCTTTTAAGGTTTTGTATTTATGACATAATGGTTCAAGAAAGGGTAATTAATGTGACAGCACAGTGGTTCACTTATTCACTCAGTTTATAGGATATTTATTGCATGGACTTTCATGGGATTGGTTATCGTTTTGCTACAGAACCTGTGCCCTTTGGCTTACTTATGTACCTTTTTCCCCAATAGCACCAGACCACCAATTCTTTATAGACAATAATTACACCATGACTGGGACATTACAAATCTTCTTGAATATTTGTAAGCCCGATAAAAATTATTAACGAAATGTACAAACACACCTTTCGATCTATTAAGGTTGGCATATCTTCTGGTCGGTTCTCATTTTCCAAATTGAAGACATCATGAAACTTAAATGACCTAAAGCAAGGCAAACAAAGATGTCAGCAGCAATAAAAACTGCCAATCACTTCAATCATAAGATATGAACAACTGAATATGGATAAAAGCATACTTCTCCTCCTTTGTGTCATTTTTCTTCGACTTAACTCTGGCTACAGTTTCCAGAACTGCCTGGTGGTTTCAAGTGAAAAACATATTAAGCACCAAAACTAGCAATACATTTTAGTTTAAATCACTCGCCCACTAGTGAGCTACTGTGATAATAATAAGCATCATTGGATGACTTCGAAACCCTTTTGCCAAGTATTCTTGTGTATGCTGTTTATATTAGTGCTGGTAAAAAATGATGGAAAATGCAAGCATTTGCAATCAGAAAAAATACAAAATTGTCGAAGGCATGTCATGAATAAAGCAATCTAATTAGCTACCATGCACTCAAATCTTATTGTGGCTTAAGATATAACAGAAACTTCAAAACAAATGCATATTGTATCTAAAATGTGGCCACCAACCTGCTGTTCAGCAACACTGTTGTTGAAACCACCTGCATCGTCAATGGCTGCAAGTAAAAACAAGAGTTAGAGTGATCTAAGTTCTGCAACATTTGCCTACGGCTCACAATAATTGGTGGGCAAAGCGGGAGAAGCAAACAAATTGTAATTCATAAGCTTACATTCTGTCACCCACAACCTTAAAATAAAGTTAGATTCACTCTATGAACCCAATTATACCATTTGGTTTAGCTGAAAGATAACATAATGGGTTGAATCAAGCAAATGAGCCAGATAAAGTAGATGTTCTAACATCTTATTCATCTGACCATTTTAAAACATACTACAAGAGATCAAACTTTCCTCAAAAAGCTACCACTGGACTATGGACTTCCATATATAGCACAGAATATGAAATTTGAAGAATATCCTGAAATCGTGTACTAATAAGGAATGAGTGATAAAACCCAACCAGGCCGTTAATAGAAAGAACAAGTAACTGTAGCCAGCTCGATACCCAAATTAAGTAAAGTGCTGATCTAGAAACTCAACAAAATGACAGCATATTGGGCACATTTTCACAAATCCAAAACCCTAGTTCAATTTTCTAAAACTGGAAACAAAATGCATGTTCATTATGACAGCAAAAGAGAGCTCAGATCTAGTACGCACCATCATTCTGGTCGTTCTCGGGGAACTCCTTGTCCAAAGCCCGATCGATTATATCGGCGAAGCTGTCCTCTTTGAGCGCGGACCGGTTGGACTGGGCGGTGGCGTTGATTTCGTCAACCACTGAGTCGGCCTCGACGGCGAGTGAGAGCGAAGGTACGGCGGCGAAGCAGAGAAGAAGATCGCAGGCAAAGAACACTGCGAGGAGTGTCCTCATTGCGTGGTGAGCGAAAACGACGACGCTCCGGCGACGGTGCTGGTGGATTTGGGTCCGGAAATGTCGACGGAGATAAGAGAAGTAAGTGAACTGAAACAAAGGAAAAATAGAAGTTCGGTTTAGTTTGGGGACGGAGGTTGAGTGTGAAAGTACGAAATAGTCCTTAGCTAGTATTGTGCTGATAATTGGATGAACTGGCGGTGATCATTCCATCACTAGCTTATTATTCTACGCGCAAGTGTGCGCGTGTGCAACACACGTTTCTCATATCCCAGTATCTTACTGTTTCGGATCGGGTCGAGTCGGGTCTGGCCAACGGGTACCCACCTTTTTCCATACAAAATTCCTTTATTTCAATGTTTCAGTATCTTCACGAATCTGCAAGAGAACTTGGTGAAGCCTTCTTCTCTTCGCCGGAAACGGAAACGGTGGTCCGGCCTCCCGGCGGCTTCCTTATCTTCTCCGGCAACAGCGCGCTCAGCCTCATTTGGTGAACTTCATCAGGTTTGGATTTTAATCTTAGGTCAGCAGCAAGTTCTGGATTTGCTGCTGTTGTTTGTTTATTTAGGATTTGCACACAAAAATATCAATTCCAAGATACAATTTAGGGTTTCTTTTATTTGTATTGTTTGCTCTGTTTTTAATTAATTTTTATAAATGTTTATATCAAGCACACTCACTGTTACGACACAAACCTATACACACGTCCGACCTTTTTTGAGGTAGAGCTCGCAAATCTGATTTCTGGTAGGGTTCGGGTTGTTAGAGTCTAATCCGAATCCAACCCAAAGAACTAAGGGTATGGTTTAGTTTTTAGGCCTTATCAATCTTCCCCTTGATTTTTGTAATATTAGATGAATTATAAGCGGGGTTCGAGTGTAATAACAAGTTACATTGAGTTCAATTTAAGTTATGTGTTTGAATTTTATTTTGTTTTTCGATATTGGTCTGCCCGACTTAATATGCTAATTCATTCAAAGTTTTAAATTTTACAAATATATTTTCAACTTGGAGAGCTAAATGAGGTCTAATTGGTAGATTGAACTGAATCATGCTTGTTTGCATCTTTTGTATTCGTTAAATATTAGTACGAGTGAGTGCATGCTAAATTTTGATGTCAAGGAAGCTTGAAAAGCAAATAAGTTCTGATTTCATATAGCTTTTTTGTAGCCTAAATATCTAAAACCATGGGCAAGAAAAAAGGTCCCGGGAAGGGGTCAACTGGGAATCCTAGGTCTGGCGGTCATATAACATTGAGACAAGAAAGCAGCGGGTTTAAGCAAAGCAAAGGAGGCTCCAAGAATGTCAAGTCTGCCTTAAAACTTGAGCATTTGCAGAAGCTTGCAGTATGGTCTAGTGGGGAGGTTTCTATCCCCTCTTTGGGAGCCTTTTTTGGGCGCCGCTTGGCTACTGTAGGCGAAGCTATGGGAGAATCGCCTGATTCTTCTATGTTTCCTTGTCAAAGGTTTGCGTTCTGTTTATTCTTCTGATTAATGGGTGGGACAACTGGGTAATTTTTTTGAACTTTTTTTGATTGATTCAATCTAAATTTTGTTCTTCGAGGAGAAATGAACAACAATGGAACATGCTTTTACACTATTACCCTGTGATCATATAATGAATGTATTTAGCTCTAAAGCATTTAGGTATTTTAATAATTTTATCTCAATTCTGGTAGCTATTTCGTATGTGAAATTTCTAACTATAGGTATTTTTTTATACATGAAAAAACTTCTCTCTTGATATTATCATTATAGCCTGCACACGAAACATGTTCTTTGTTAATACTATTACTAATTACTTTCAGTTTTTTGACCAAAATTGTTGTGAGAGCTAGTACCATGCAGGCTACAGAATTTGAAGTTTTAATTGTGTTGATATCTCATATTGGCTAGGTAGCCTACCTCACCAAAATGGAGTTCTTGAAACTATTTTCTGAGGGGGCATGTGTACACACGTTGAATTCCTTGTTATAATGTTCTGCGATAAATTACTTGCAGGTTAAATATACTGATAACATGATTTTTTTGTTAATCATCTATAAATTAGAAATGAGGAATGCAAAATATGTGTGGATGGATAGAATCTTAATATTGGTTTTGTTGGATAGATGATGAGTTGATGACATCAACAATATTTTGTTTTAGTTTTACTTTGTGAATTTATTTTGAGTTAAGCCTCCTTGTTTCTGGTTCACAGATGCGAGACCATTCTGCAGCCTGGCCATAACTGCACTATCAGGATTGAGAAGAGTAAATCGAAGGTGCTACATAGACAAAGCAAGTTAAATATATCCACGAAGAATGATGTTGTTTTCAACTGCCACTTCTGTTCACATCGGAATCTGAAGAGAGGAACTCCAAAGGGCTATATGAAACAGATATGTCCCAAGAAACCGAAACGATTTTCAGAATCCAAATCTATTATTTCCCAGCTTCCAAAGGATGCCAAATTGGAAGAGGCCTCTGGAATTCAAAATGAGACTGATGAGATGGTTGTTGAGATTGCTTTACCAGCAGAGTCTGAAATTCAAAATAAGACTGATAAGATGGTTGTTGAGAATGCTTTGCCAGCAGAGGTGTCTGGAATTCAAAATAAGACTGATAATATGGTTGTTGAGAAAGCTTTCCCAGCAGAGGAGTCTGGAACTCAAAATAAGGCTGATAATATGGTTGTTGAGAATGCTTTGCCAGCAGTTTCTACAGAGACTCCAATCGTAGACAGTCCTGCAACCCCAGTGACGGGAACTCGTGTTACTTTGTTGGATTCGAAGAAGAAAAAGAGAAAAGGATCGGGGCCTAAGAAACCCGCTGAAGTTGAGAGCAATCCTGTCCCGACAGGTGCTGAAGAATCTGCCAGCGTGTCAAACAAACGGAGGAGAAAATCATGGACTAGTTTGAAGGAGATTGCAGAGAGGAGTGAGCATAGTCGAAAAGTCACTAACTTGACCGTCCCATTCATTTTGTAAGTAGGGCAAATCCTTTTGACTTGGAAAGACGTAGAGAATTGGTGTATTCTTTGAGCTGAGAATATTTTTCTTGTGGATATGAGTAGGCTCTCACAAGTGGATACTGGATTCTTTTGCTCTTTATGTTGAAGAATGAACAGAGAATGCACTTTGGTTTGGCCATTCCAATTGCATTTTTGATGAGAATTAGTATATATGCAGTTAATCAGTTTCATATTTCAATTTTCGAATTCAGCGTTTAAAATTGAGATTTAAATGTAAGAAAAGTAGATTGTTTTATTTTTTCAAGTTCGTCATCTTAAATTTTTATCTTTAAGTCACGGTTAAGCAAAGTCGGGGAACTTTTCTGCTTATGCTAAAGCAATTTAACTTTTGTTTAGTTACATTTCGTAACATCAATGTTATAAATAACGTTTCTTACCTCGGGGATACGATAATAATCCATTTTTAGTCTATGTAGTGCTAAATTGTTGGAATCATCATCTTGTGAACATATTTCAAGTCTTAAAGTACTTTTTACTTCTTTTTTAAGCTTAAAGTTATATTATTGATTCATTTATGCCTACTTTTGAACTAACTTCTGTAAACTACAATAAATCAAATTCACTTTCTTTCTTTAATTAATTAAAAATTGTACATTATTTTAGAGTTTTATGTGGGACACATGCTATTAGTTTTTTAATAAACAACTAATTGTGAATATGAGAACAATTAATTATGAATTGATTGAGTAATGATGTGAGGTCTTGAATTGCAAACAAACATAAAAGCAAGTGAGTGTACAAAATATCCAAAATTTGTTAAGTTGCAAAATTTAATCTTTTAACATCCCATCAATTAGTAAACACAAGCGCCTGATTGGATACAAAAACAGACAAAAACTGGTCTTTTTTTTGTGACAGTTTGTTTAACCCAAAGATCCTCTGTTTTCAACTTTTGTTTCTTTTTGCTGCTCTTAATAAAACACTGTTTACACTAACCAATACACGAATCCACCGTCCTTCCACTTCAACCAAAGTTCCCTAATTTCAAAGCACAAAAGCAAAAACTGATAATAACCCAAAAACCCATTTCAGTTTCACAAACAAAAACCCATTTGGCTCTACAAATAAGTTCCAATTTTGTTGCCAAAAACAAAAACCCATTTGGCTCTACAAGTCAAGTTCCAATTTTGTTGCCAAAAACAAAAACCCATTTGGCTCTACAAATCAAGTTCCAGTTTTGTTGCCAAAATCAAAAACCCACTTGGCAATAATCATGGGAGCGAGCAACAACTTCACAGCAATTCTCAACTTCGGAGCCATGCTCTGCTCCATCCCCATCATCTACGCCGGCGTCTGGCTGACCTCCAAGCCCGACAACGAGTGTATCCACGCCTTCCGGTGGCCGGTGCTCGCCCTCGGAGTCCTCGTCCTCGTCGTCTCTCTCGCCGGCTTCCTCGGAGCTCACTGGTACAAGGAGTCCCTGCTCGCCTTCTACGTCTTCTGTATGGCCGTCCTCATCGCTCTGCTTCTCATCCTCCTCGTCTTCGCCTTCATCGTGACCCGAACCGACGGCAGCTACCCGGTCCCCGGCCGATCGTACAGGGAGTACCGGCTCGACGGGTTCTCGACCTGGCTCAGGGACCACGTCACCAGCTCCGATCACTGGCAGAAGATTCAGACATGCCTCGCCGACTCCAATGTCTGCGCCAAGCTGTCTCAAAACTATATCACTGCAGATCAGTTCTTTGCGTCTCCTATATCTCCTCTTCAGGCAAGTACCTACTCTGTTTTTGTTGTTTTCTTGAAGTTTCTAAATAAAGATTTTTTTTTTTTTTTTTTTGAATTAGTGTTGAGAAATTTTCCGAAAATAAGAAACACCCATTTCGATTTTGTGTCTGGTTGATTCGTGAAAATTGGTAATTGTGGTCTCTTTTGGTCTTTGCCGTAGAACAGAATAGTACAGAGTGCCCTGTTTTCTTTTCTTTGAGTGATGTATCATAGGAGAACTCTTGAAATGATGAGTTTGAATAAGTTAAATAATAGTCAACCTATTATTACCTTAGGTGGACTAGTAAGTATAAAAAATATTTATCATCTTCACGATCAACATTGTAGAGAAAAATAAACATTACGATAACAGTGAGACCATCCGATATCAATTTGGGTCTACCAATTATAGATAAATCATGGTACTAGAATGATTTACCGCACAAATTAAGAGCAAAACTTCTTATAAAATTAAATTGTCTTGAAGCCGTTGATGACAATTCAAACAATCAAACGATAGCTGACCTTAATGTTTATAAACATTTTATCGTTAGGAGCCGTATAGATGACCATAACATTCACTAGCAATTTTCAATAAAATGGAAAATTGTAATTTTGGGGAGGGAAGCAAAAGTGATTCGATTTGGGAAGTTGTATTATTTTATTTTCTGTGGAGAAATCACTAGATAATGGGAGGAATCAGGGTCCACATTGACCTCTAAAAAAGCAGCAATAGGACCCATAGGACCTGTAATTAATTTGTTGTGTCCATCACTTTCATGGATCAATCCTAGAATCAACAGGGTCAATAGTCCTTATTGCATGCCAGCTTTGGGTCATGTATTGTTTGGTCATTGGTGTTGATTCCTTTCTGTGACTTTTTTTCTTGTTCTCCTTTTACAGTCAGGTTGCTGTAAGCCTCCCACAGTTTGTGGCTATGGCTATGTGAACCCAACTCTGTGGTTGAACCCGGCAAACCCGACAGCCGACCCGGACTGTTTACTGTGGAGCAACGAGCAAAGCCAGCTGTGCTACGCGTGCGATAGCTGCAAGGCGGGTCTGCTCGGAAACCTGAGAAAGGAATGGAGGAGAGCCAATCTGATTCTAATCATATCAATAGTGATTCTAATATGTGTCTATGTTATTGGCTGCAGTGCCTTCAAAAATGCCCAAATGGAGAACCTCTTTAGCCATAGGAAGCACTAGCAATAATAGCAGAGTTTGGTTTGTTTTGTTCACTCTCAATTTGTAATTTTGGTTTCTCTTCCTCTAAAAATTTAGCATATTTTTGTGATCTGCTTTTTCTGAATTCTATGGTTGGGACTTTGGAGAGGAAGAGAATACAAGTTGGGTTGTAGATTTCCTGTGAGAATATAATCCACAAGATTACAATAATGATTCTTCTATATCAGTGGACTCTATATTCTATGATTGATACTGTTACAACCAATTCCACACAACTTTTCAAAATTTTAAAGGTTTCCCACTATCATTTTCTTTAGTGCATTATTGTTCTACAAGAAACAAGAAGCTTCAAGCTTGCTTGGTGTTGTAAATATGAACTCTCTCCAGGGGAGATACAAAAAAATGTCTGGTTATAATCCATTTTATGGTTTAAAAAGACGATTCAGGATACACGGACATTCCAAAATGTAACCATATCCATTGCGTCTCACATTAGATGAAGACTCGTACCTTTCATCTGTCCACTTCTCTTAAGCTGCAGGCAACTTTCTCGAGTATACAATGTACATAGGATCTGACCGTCCAGGGTTCGGAGATATGTTCACAGCCTGCAGCCAAATGCAAAATATTCATAACTCAAAATCGACTTGTCTATTATCAATCTAGAGTTTAAGTTGTGTCAGTATGCACACAGGCAATGATTTTTAGTGGGTTACTATAAAGCATGTTATTGTGACATGTTCTACTTATTTGATGGGGGTGGTTTAGAGTAAGAGATTGTGTATGTTAAAACTCGTTACAACTTATCAATGAGAAGAAAAAACAAAGACTACCAATAGCTAGAATGCTGCATGTTATTATTGAGAAAGGCCACATGAAATTGAGTAATAATTACCTGAGGAGGTTCAAAACCTCCAGCATAATGGAAATATGACCCAACAATCATTACATGGTCGGCGTCACCAGTTGATGTCCATATGGAGATTGCTTTTGTCCAGAAGCAACGATTGGAAAAGCTGTTTAATAGACACATTCCATGTAGTCAGATATATTTGACCAGAAAGAAGATGTGCAGATATTGTTGAGGAAGATAGGAGTGCTTTGTCTTTTGGTTTGATATAAAACTACAGTGTTCAAAATATACATGACCAGAGCTGAATTAAGGTTTTAAGTCTATATACTCCCTCACAATGGCATCTCAGGGAAAAATAGATGACAAAGGAAGCCATTTCTCAAGATAGAAGAAAAGCATAGTTATAATCAAATAAGTAACACAATATTTCCTCTTTTCTTCCTTTGTTTGGTTAACTCGTTACAAGGTTAGTATAAGAAATGGAATGTATCTCTTTTGTGCCCTAGAGTAAACCTGAGCAACAGCAACTAGGCAGAGAAGGAGACCTAGTTGAACCAATGCAGGGAGAACTGGAGAAGAAAACTTGAGTGGTTAATGAAATAGTTTGTGAATTTAAAGTCAAGTCTGGGATAATGACGACAAGGCTCAAATATAATAATGACCGAAGTTAAAACTTTCAAAAGCTTTGGGGATGATTGTCATCAAAAGGGCAATCTAGAAGCAGTTGTATAATCATCAAATTATCAAGAAATGTAGTATATTCAAAATGACTGTTGGAATCTGGAAATGGATGAAAATGTAACCTCATTATTGCAAGTCCACCGGGCTTAAGAATCCGACACATCTCCTTGAAAATCTCAATAGGCTTTGTTAGATAATCAACACTGACCTGTAGAATGTGAAGAAAAAAAAATATATTAAAACATTTCAACAATATTTGCTTAAAAGAAAACTTACCAAGGAGTCATATTGAAAGTAAATTTCTCTAATTCTTGGCTCAGAGGGTTGATAAAATGACATTTTCGTTGATGCATATAGGCCTTGAGAAAAGAAAATGGCTCTGAATCATGGCTGCAACATTTTACTTAAAAACATTATGGAAACAGAATGTGGCCAATCATCCAATAAATAAGTTTTTCAAACTACTCAATTATAAAGCTGCTGTCACTGATTGACACCTAGAATACGAAGCTGCGGAGCAAAAATCTCAAATTAAATGACACCAGCGCGCTAAGTACTTCAAATTTTGCACAAAATATTAACTATTAGCAGTCTGATCCCACAGTCGGACAGAAATTTGGTTCCACCATTTCCCATTGAGAATTTACCAATGATAAATCCTAGCAGCAGGGAAAGAAGCACATACCACATTAGTAATAACGTCAAACGAATTATCTTCAAATGGAAGTTTAGGGTTCACATTCAAGTCTTGCACAGCATACTCTGTCAGAACCTACAGACACAAGAATCCAAATTAATATGCATTTTTCTCCATCTCATCAATGCAAAGCACAAATGATGGGCAACAATGTTATTTACCACAGTAACTATGAAAATAAAATGGTAGCACCAAATTTTCATACATCAGTTAATGACTGTGTGTCCAACCTTAATCATTTAAAGTATATACAGACGATACACAATATATGCCCTCCCCTTAATAACAGTCAAATGATACAATCATTTAAAGCCTCTTTTCAGAACTAGCATTTTCTTGGACATACAATACCAACACTCATTGAGGGCAAGCGGTCTTGATCCCCTTGAGGTCTCAAGATCGAGCCTCCCTTCATGGTGCTGGTATTGCCAATAAATAAATAAAAAAACACAACCAAATGACCAATTTACAGTGATGCTAGAGGTTCCCAAATAAATGATAACTGTCCACAAAATTGCCACTGTAAGAAACATCCCTACGCCACACTAACTTTCAATTCTTGAACATGACATAATGTGTTCAGAATTTTCTATAGTGCTAATTAGTGAAAGGAAACATCAAATACTATCTTACTGGATTCAGCTTCAGCTCTTCTTCATTCATACCTAATCCGACTATTCGCTCTTGCTTGTATCCTGCTGGAAAATGGCTGACCTAAACATAGGCCAAAAGAAGGGGTTATGATTTGTCGAATGAGTAAACATGAAACATAACTGACACAAATATTAGAAATTTCTTACCCAACTGCTACACATATCGAGGATGCTTACTCCAGGAGTGTTGCTAGGAGGAAAAACTTCTGAATAGTACTTGGTCAGTGCAGCAATGGCTGGATCATCAATGTGTGTCACAAGACGTGGAGCCTCATAAAACTGTGTATCTGGTGTCCTGAAATATAATTTGTTTTCTTTGTCAGACACACTATTTGATTCCATTTCATAAAGTAACCATATTGTACAAGGAGCCTAAAAATAGTTTTAAGTTTCTCACAGAGAGGAAAAAGAATATACAGCTAAGTATTAGTAGAAACAAACTCTTTTAAAATTGGACATGTAGATGACATATTTGATTTAATGTAACTTGCATAATATATGCTATACTGTCAACCATAAGTACAAGTTACAGCAAACAGCATTATAATGTGATAAATCTTCCTTCTTTTTTTTTACTTGTCTAAAATAGGGAACTAGTATATGATGCAGTTAGATAAAAGTACACACTTCTTGGTTTGAATTAATACGAGCGAAATATATTTAACAATGCTAGATTCCGTAATCCTACTAAACAGTTTTTCTAAATAAGAAGGGATCGAAAAGAAAAGTATTCAAATTACCAGCACTTCACTACTTTGAAATATGCTACTCCAGGTTCTCAAAATTCTCCCAATATTTACAAGGCCATCAGCCCATCACAGAAAAGGAGTGATTTATGAATAATGAAACTTAATAAACAATCCAGATTCCAGAACATGCAAGAAAACTTAGGTTAGAGCCTTTACTCATCATAGCGCTGAAAATCCTCTTTCTTGAAGGGAAATTGCTCTGGCCAATCGACGTTCTTCAATATCTTTGAGATTGCAAAACATAGAAGATTGGGCATTGTCAATCAGAACTGAAAATGTAAAACTAAGAACTACAATCAGCAACTAAAATATATCACTTAGAGACTGAAACATTTTAAAATCGGCCAATTTTGGCAAATACCAACGGCACAGGAGCATGTACTTCCAGCAATAGCTCCCTGTAACTTCAACAAGCTCACACTTCTGGATTAAGCTAAAATGAACTAATTATCTCACAATTTTGATTTTCAATGTACATTTCATTTGTTTTGCCAGTTAATGAAAATCCATTTGTTGAGTACATGACAATGAACTGAAATTCTAATGATTACATGACAATGAACTGGGTTACATCATGAAATGCCACCAAAATCATAACAACCCGCTAGCTGAAGAACACAATTCATCAAATTCCATAAAACACCAACCACAACCACAACAACAACAACAAAAAAACAATCAAAACCAACAAAAGCCCAAAATCCAAAATCAACAGATAAAAACTGGGATTGAATTTGTTCTCACCTCTTCCACAGAGGGACCATCGGACAGCCTTGCAGAGGCAATGAAAGACTTGCCGCCAACGGTACCCGCCATGTTCATATACTGAGCCCAAAACGAAGCTCCCAAACCTAAGACCAGGCGACGAGGTGCTCTACCACCACCAGTCCATTTCCTCAGTATATTCGAAGACCCAGAAGCAGAAATGGCTGGAACAAATTGAGACGAAGATGCTTGTACACAACCAGTCAAAAGTGGTAGCTTTGGATGAAATGTAAGACCAAAACGACTAGCCATTTTTTGACCCTTTTCACAAGCACATATTACTAGAGACTAGAGCTATGTAAGTCCAGTCCAACCCAATAATCCTCTTGGGTTTTTGATCTGATACCAGTGACGTTCAAGCCCTCTACGTGGCCTCCTTCTCTGTCAATGGTCCAGTTGTTTAGGTTTGGGCCATTATTGATACAATCAATTGTGATTAAGGTAAGAGATGAGGTTGGGTTTGGATGAGTTCGAGTCGGATTTCAATTTCTAGGCACACAATGTGATGAGTTGTGCGAGTTTTTCAAACCCGACCTAAAAGCAAGTTGGATTGGAGTCGTGGAAAAGTTTGGTCGGTATCAAGTGTTGGGGTTTTGAGTCTAAATTGTTAGCTCCAGATATAATAGTCTTTTATTTCATTGTATGGAAGATTAGAGTATTGACATACGATATTGATTGGTAGCAAAATTTTGTTGGGGTGACAAACATGACCGAAAGTTGGTCGGATCGGAGTCGTGCAGAAATTGAATTGGGTGTCAGATATCTGTGAATTCGAATCTAAATTGACGACCGAGATATGATATCTACATTTCATTGTATGATAGATAGGATTGTTAACATAAGATGTTGATTGGTAGCAAATTTTTGATGGTTGATAAACATGAAGTAGAGGGGATGGATGAAGCCTCATTGGAGGGGCCAAAATGCAAATCATAGCCAAACCTATAATTCTCATATAATTGAGATCCTACTTGTTGTCCTTTCATGTTTAACCATAAAAATGCAAAATGCAAAAGCACAACAAGACAACACCATCACAACACAACACAACACAGTTGACAGTTCATTTTCATGCCAAAGATTTTAGTTTGAGGTTAAGATAAAAAAAA
>JAYMTH010000391.1:0-21828 GCA_036897465.1 Pelargonium australe
GGTCATGGAAATGACCTCCTCGCCGCGGAGGAGGAGGAGACCAAGGGTGCGACGCTCCTCGCGGTCCTCGTTTTTCTTGCCCTTGGCGGGAGGGAGCTTGCGGAACTCCTCGCAGTCGCCGAGGACGAGGTTCATGTGGCGGTCAAAGGCCATGAATTTTCCGACCAGTTGACGGCCGTCCTGGATTGTGACCCGCATCCGGTAGTTGATGTACTGGAGCATCTTGGAGCTCTTCGACATCGACATTTTGGGAGGGTTGAGGAGTGACAATTCCCTCCTCTGCTTCTAGGGTTTTGGGGTGGAGATTAGGGTTTTGGGGGGTTCAGAATTCAGATCAGTACCGAGACAGCGAGGAACGAAATTGCCCCCACATTTTTATTTATTTTAAAAGCTCCACGACGACATGTCGTTGTACCTCAAGATTATGAATTAAACGTTACATGGGAAATACGACCTGTCGCTCTTCTCCCAAAGTCCAATAACAGTCCTTCTCTGCGATTCTCTCTATCCATTACCATACCAGTTGCTTCTTCGTTCTTCCTCCAATGGCGATCACATCTTCCAACTTCCCATCCTCTCTCCTCTCTCCTCTTTCACGTCCTCGACTCCATGGCCTCCTCTTCTTCTCTTCCCGCTCTCAGCTTCGACCGTACATGCACGCTCTCTGCTCCATCCATTTCCGCCGGAAACCTCGCATTCTGATGTCTGGTGCTCCGAATTCGAATTTTTCGTTGGAAAGGGAGGAGACGAAAATTCCGGTGGAGAGTGAGCCCATGCTGCCTCCGTACAACGTCTTGATTACTGGCTCAACCAAAGGTTCGCAGCTCGTTTGTCTTCACAGCACTTGTCGCTTTGCTCCATTTCGCTAATTTATTGTGTTTCTCGATTTTCAGGGATCGGATTCGCTTTGGCCAAAGAGTTTCTGAAAGCAGGTGACAACGTCCTCGTCTGCTCGAGATCAGGTACCTTCTTGACTGAAGCAATTTTGAGTTTTTGATATTACTACATATACTTACTTTAGCTATGGCGTATGATCAGCTGTGTACTCTGCTCCGATTTATCATGTTTCTCATAGAATCTGCTTGATAGTTATGTTTCTTGAACTGATATGCGATGATTACTGAAAGTTTATTCAGACTTATTAGAGATAAATGGGGATCACGAGTACAAGTGTGAAATTTTCAATATTGAGAGGCCTCTCTCATTCAGCTAATTGTCACTTACATGAGTAAGGCCATCCCCTGGTTTATACTGGGGAAACAACAAGGGATATCTCTTTGGTTTCTAGCTTTAACATTTTAAGCTAGATTTTTGGGCTTGAGATTTACCATATATATATTCTTGGTGCTTGCAATAGGTTGTTTGATATTTTCATTACATTTAAGTATAAAATAGACCATGAGAAAGTTTCTAACTTGAAAACTCTTTAAGCATGCAATATTGACATCACCTGGCTAATTTATTTCTCGTAACTTATCTGTTGACAGCTGAGAGGGTGGAATCTACAGTTAAGAGTCTCAGGGAAGAATTCGGGGAGCAGCGCGTGTGGGTATCTTCTACGGGACTGATTTTTTTCCTCCTATATTATTAGCACTTTTGCTCTCTTTCTGTCTGCACTGTTTTCATTCATGACAGCTGGTTGGTTATAATTCATACAGCTGTTTTTGCATATTTTCCTCCTTTACAGGGTAAAGCATGCGATGTCAAAAAAGGGCAGGATGTCAAGGATTTAGTAGCTTTTGCTCAAAAAAACATGAAGTACATTGATATTTGGGTATTTATGATCTTATTTTTCTCGTTACTCTATGCAGTTTGATTTGCTTCATAATCATATTTCTAATTAATGGTGCTACTATTCATTGCCAAACATAATCAGATTAGGCTGTAGTATGGTGACCATGAATCCCTTGAAACATTAGAAGGAATTGGAATATAATAACCCGTCATCTTATGTTATTGCAACCTTCAGCTTGAGAATTTTTGGTTAAGGAATGTAGAGAATTTAATTATTCTGCTTGCTGGCCCATGCACATGCTCCAGTTTATAGCTTCATAAAGTCTTTGCCTTTTCTTGATCAAACCTTTACCTGATTTCAAAACTGGTTTTCTCCCTTGGTGAAAATAGGAGTAAAAATTTCACGGTTTCAATTAGTGACAAACCTTAAAATCCAGCTACTATTAAGAAAAATTGAATGGACTAATTGTGTAAAGATGTTAGAGTTACAAGTTTTGTTTTGATGGATAAACTGACAGACATTTCTATTTTTGATAGAACCCTTACTCATTATATCGAACACTCGATGCCATTTAGCTGATAAAAGTGTCTGCAACTGCATGTGAACATGCATTCTGAATGGAGTCAACTTCTTACCTAATCTTTTTTTTTTTTTTTTTAACTTTTGATCTGTAATTATGCGGCAGACCAAATCTGCTATCACCATCTTACCCTATGTTGAGAATGATGCAGATTAATAATGCAGGATCAAACGCATATAGCTATAAACCACTTGCTGAAGCCTCAGATGAAGATCTTATGTACTCTTTTATACAATTCTTCTTTATCATTAGGTTTTGGCACCCTTGTAAACTTTTATTTATGCTTTCAACTACTTTTTTTGCAGTGAAGTTGTCACTACAAATACTCTTGGTTTAATGTTATGCTGTCGAGAGGTAAAGATCAAATTTCCCTGAAGTGGCCATTCCCAATCCTATTCTCACACATAGTTGTTGTTTAGGCCATGAAGATGATGTTAAACCAACCTCGAGGGGGTCATATTTTCAACATTGATGGAGCAGGTTCAGATGGCAGACCAACCCCAAGGTATCAAGTTTGATCTACTTCAGCATTATTATTGTAGAACATACGGTATATTGCATCCATAATAAGCTAATTAGTAAGTACAAACCAGGTTATGGTTTACTACTTTACTTGTTCCATTAACATCGTTATGGATTAATTTGTTTGGTAATAGTCCTTCCTTTATGTTTCTTATTTCCTCTCTATTCTCTGATAGATTTGCAGCATATGGGGCAACTAAACGCAGTGTAGTTCATTTAACAAAATCATTGCAGGTATGTTCTGAACGTGGTTTGTAAAACTAAGAAGCTATATTTGACATTAAAGAAGTCATAAGCACTGTATTTTTTTTCTTTTGATGCTGAGGTGTCAGCTTGTTAATAAAATTCTTACTTAATATTCTATGATAGTTTGGATAGTTAAACACAAATCAAACTCAACTTCATTCCTTTGTATACCCAATCATGGCACCAGAATCCACCACGTGGCGCAACCTGCCTATTGGGCATGCTTGCCCATAATATTGCATGGATCATTGGCCTTGTTCTGTCAATGCAAGCCTGCCTATGGGATCGTTTTCATACCCTCTAGATTTCTGTCAGCATTATCCTATTTGCATGATTTTGATAATATTATCATGAATACATGTGAGGGTTCATTGTTATCTTGCCAGAGAGAACCTCATTGTTCATCCTGTTTTCACCTGGTGTGTCTGGCAAATAAGTGTCCAATGTTTGGGTGAAAGAGTTTATTGTTTCTATTACTCTCATCCATATGGGTGTGATAGGTATACTTTTACTTCAAATTAAGTGGGATGTCAAGGAAAATGATTCACTAGCTTACTAATTTACTGTTAGACCCATGGAGTAGGGAATACATGGATCAATCTGTTATTTTCCTGCTCTCTTCAAATATTTCCTTTTCTTTCATGTTCCTTTATTTGTTTGATTAACACACAGTTTATTGTATTGCTAGTAGTACACAATTGTTAGCAAGAATTTTTCCGCTACATGTAATTTGGAGTTCATTGATTTTCTTCACAGGCAGAACTGCAGATGCAAGATGTTAAAAATGTTGTGGTGCACAATCTGTCGGTATGTTTTGCTGTATGAAGCATTTAGTTTTCATATTCTAATTGATGATGTACATTATGTCATACTACACTTGATTAAGTTTGTTCAAACATATTTTGCAATTGTGATACAAACTCCAGTATGTTATGCAAATGTTAACAATGGCATGGTAAATTATGCCAATGTCATCCACTGACATTGTTAGGAGTTATTTGGTGTTCTTATTACTACTCACCTGCTTGTCTCTATGACTTTAGTTGGATTTCCTTTTTTTCTCAAGTAATTTTATGTGGCTTTGCAGCCAGGAATGGTCACTACTGATCTTCTTATGTCTGGTGCTAATACGAAACAGGTAGAAAAGCATAGTGTATATCATTGTCCCGGTCTCTGTTCTTTAGTCTTCTGATAAGTGAATGTTTTGTTTGTTGCAGGCCAAGTTTTTCATAAATGTTTTGGCAGAACCAGCTGAAGTGGTAAGGTTTTGTTTCTCATCCTTAAGGGGTGATATGCAAGCAGCTTATGTGGTATTTCTGTTAGTCAGCATTAGATGCAGTGGCAGGTCCAAGATATCTCATCAGTTTGGTCACGAATTGATTTAAAAGCTTAATTGTTATAATATATACAGTAATTTTTATATATACCGGCAATGCAATTTTGAAAGTCCAAAAACAGTTTTCAATGCGTAAAAATGGAACCTGCTTTGTCGAGTGAGGTGTAAATCAGTATTTCATTTGGTTGATTGAGATATTCTTATTTCTTGTCGTCTATATTATTTCATTTGGTTGTAATTGGATGAGGTTTACAGGTTGCAGAATACCTAGTCCCGAACATCAGATCAATCCCAGCCAGTGGGTCAATGAAGCCCACTTACATACGTTTCCTCACTGGACTGAAAGCATATTCCCAGATATTCGCAGTAAGCAGTGAAAAAGAAAATGAATACTTGCCCTTTCTGTTTCTTCTGTACTTTTTAGGTTATATGAATTTACTTCATCTTTATTTGGTAACCCTATTTTCTTTTTATCTCTTTTCTTTTATCCAGAGATTTGCTTTTGGTGCTAGAAGAAACAGACACGTGCTTGAAGATTGAAAATCGCTAAAGATTGTATGTGTTTAAATGGAAGACAACTTGTGAAAAGAGCACAGGATAATCGACAAACAATTGTTACACAATATAATTCCATTTTCGTCTGTTCATAATGAAAATTGCCACAACTGTTGGTATTCCTCTAACTGTGTCTTCATCTATCATCTACGAATCAAGAAAAAAAAAACTTTTAAAATGATGACGTGAACACCTAAGAATTGAAGAGATAGAGAACCATATATTACATTTCAGTACTGGGAGTAACCTGTAGCACCTCATATGGGATGCCACATATTTCTTCAATCTTCTGTTTCAGATCGCCTTTAGGAAAATGCTTCCTTATCACCACGTCAATTGTTTTCCCATTTGGCGTGGTAACCTCCCTTTCAACAGGAGTATCTAACATGAGAGTTGATCCCGACTTGATGTCGTATTGAGCCAGCAATTTGTCACCCTCAAGTCTAATGTCGTCAAGGAAGAGACATGGCTGAATGTCAAGACAACTAAGGCTTGTAATCATCTCCTGGCTGATCATCTTCATTACTACATCGACTGTATCTGAGTTATTCACATTAAGTTCAACTCCAGGTATGTCATGATTTGTCTTGATGAATAGTTTCATTGGAGTACTAATGATTTTTACATGAATGACAGACCACTTTACCATGATAAAATTAGACACAACCTCCCAGTCCTCTAGCTTTCTTTGATTAAACCATAGCTCTTGAACACGAACTGGGATGTCAGTAGCATTCTCAATCACACACTTGACATCAAAAAATGCAAACCAAGACGTGACGTCAATTACATGATACTGTTTGTTGGCTACAACCACTGACAGTGGCAAATAGTGTGGATGCGTTTCTTGAGGGAGTTGCCCGAACATTACACAAACAATAGAGGTCGGTGTCTTGAACCTACTCAGAAGTCTTCCACGTTCTACAAAATGGTAGTGTGTATCTGTGATTCTAGTTTTCTTAGATATAAGATCCACGACTTTGCGATATCCTATATTGTTGACATCATAGTCCCTGATCAAAATAGTTTCTCCAAGCTGTGGCATCTTGATGGTCAAGAGTAATTTAGGGTTTATGAACCAGAGTTTGGACTCCTGGTTTATCCCGTAGAACTTTAAGGTTTTGTCGGTTTGAAGAGTTGGCATACTTCTTCCCAGGGTAAGAATGGGTGGTCTTGGAAACAAGAGTTGATAAGATAGTTTCTCCTGGATAGCATGCACAGTTTCGGTTGTGCATGCCAAAACAGATCCTTCCCAACCATATCCAGCTACAGATATCTGGAAGTTTTGGGTTTTGGGCTTTAGGTTTGTGAACCTCTTCCCAACCACATCCAGCTATATCGGGTTCCTGCACTTTAGCATCCTGGCTAACTAGGCGGGTATAGTATGCTCGCTTTTCGTCTCGACCAAACCGAAATATTGTTGAATAAACTAGAGCACATAAGACAAATGCAAAAAGAAAAGAACTTGATGTTTGTATGTTGAATAGGCAATAGGTATTTGCTGCTTGGATTTTACTGTATAGCATAACATTATATATGTACCTCTCAAATTCTGGAGTTTACTTCTTTTCCTTGTGGGATTATGATTTCAAATTCCATGTTTAATTGACTTGTGTTTC
This sequence comes from Pelargonium australe, assembly GCA_036897465.1. Taxonomy (NCBI): domain Eukaryota; kingdom Viridiplantae; phylum Streptophyta; class Magnoliopsida; order Geraniales; family Geraniaceae; genus Pelargonium; species Pelargonium australe. The sequence goes on from JAYMTH010000391.1 coordinate 6,594, forward strand.
TTGTGAACCACGGAAGATCTTTATAGAATACGATTTCATTGGCGACTTCTCTCAACGGTCGGTTTGTAATTAAAACATATTATATTGCTTACATTGAGGCTGATTTTTTAATGAACACTCATAACTAAACTTGCTTCAACAGGGTCGGATCCTTAAGACATGGACCCAATATTGGATTAAACCCGACATATTTTAATCCAATTCAATTGTAGAAACAAACCAACGAGTACTTTTCAAATAGAAATTACGAAGAAAAGAAAAACGCTACATCCGTCACAAAATAATTGTTCTACTTGAATTCAATCATTCATTACTTTCACAAAAATGGTGAGCACAAATGAGTCCATATGGGGGAGGTGGATGTGTGATAGAGCTTAATCAAGTTTATAATTGGCAGACTCAGATCAGTCAATGCCAATGAAGTGATGTCACACCATCGGTTAGCGCTCATACCCGTTCCATTAAATTTATGAGCGCAGTGCGCCCGACTGAATTCATTTTGTTTGTGTCTTGACTGAGAGTCTCTGTCAATAAATCATAACTGAAATCTCGAACACTATATATATATATATATATATAACCTGAAAAGAGATGTTGAAAGAGGACAAAGACATGTGGGTTGACAGTGGCAGAGAAGTTCACGGGTGTGCTTCAAAAATCAAAAGATAGCAAGAAAAAGACCTCTCAAACTGATTTTCAGTTTGCCATTCGGTTCACAAACAAAACAACAAAGACTCCAAAAAGCATATATATGCTTTACCATACTCTTCTGTTTTGATCAATCATACATATAGAAGATAGTAGAAGATGACTTTTTGAAGTCCATGTCTTCTATACACTCCACATTTTGGCCTTTCTTTTCAGTCACGGACTCAACTATTTTTTACACATAATTGAATTGATTTGCACAATCAACAATTCAATGAAACCTCTCATTTTTACACAGATTAAGACCAGCAATGATAATAATGTGACAGCTCAAAACTCCAAATCTGGATTTTGGAGTCAATATGTTATAGAGAAGTGTAGCAAGCATTAATTGATGTGGGTGTTTTGAGAAACTTGTCTATTTATTGACTTTGCCTTGAAATTTGTATATTGAGATGCTACACTACACATGTTTATTTGTGCACTTTACTTTGCCTTGTAAGTTTTTATTACTATTGTATTTAATCACTGTACTGTGTCTGTTTCTGTGTCTCCATGTGTTGAACAAAGAATCTACTAGGTTTTTATTACTATTGTATATATTGTCAAGTTCAACTGTTTTGGCACTGCACACACCACAGCTATTCTCTTCATTGCCTTCACTATTTACCACTCAAATCTTATCTTCTTCACCTTGAAACATTGTGCACCAAAAGTAAATACCACAGAGCTTGAAGCAAATTACCTCTCCATCTTTGATGCATGTTCTCTTCTTCTGCAACTTGGTCACTCATTGAAGCCTCCCTTGTGAATGTGAGCTGCTTCTACTGAGCAACTATCAGTTGTGATGGCAAAACCAATTTACCATTCACTTCATCTTCTCCTCCTGCTGGTTTCTCTCTCTCTCCATCTCTCAGACCAGCTACAACCCTCTGAATCTCAGGCTCTCTACACAATCCAGCAGCTTCTGAACTACCCATCAGCCATGAACACCTTGAGTTACACAACAGACTTGTGCAGCACTGAACCATCTCCATCTCTTGCTCTTGCATGCTATGAAGGCAACTTGACACAGCTTCACATTATTGGCAACAATGGTGTTCCTCCTTTGCCTCAGACCTTCTCCACTGACCTTTTGTTTGACACTCTTATGGGTTTGTCAAATTTGAAGGTCCTCACTCTGGCTTCTCTTGGTCTATGGGGGCCACTTCCTGGTAGCATTGGCAATTTCTCTTCTTTGGAGATACTCAATGTGAGTTCCAATTACTTCAGTGGAAGCATTCCACCACAGCTTTCCTCTTTGAGGTACCTCCAAACCCTCATTCTTGATCATAACAAGTTCACTGGTCAAGTTCCTGATTGGCTTAGTTCACTTCCAGCTTTGGCTGTTTTGAGTCTCAAGAACAATTCACTTGGTGGGTCTCTGCCAAATTCTATGTCAACAATGGATAATCTTCGGGTTCTATCGCTTTCCTCGAATTCTTTGTATGGGGAAGTGCCTGATCTTCACAATTTGACAAACCTTCAGGTTCTTGATTTGGAAGATAACTATTTAGGACCCCATTTCCCTAGCTTGCACTCAAAGTTGGTGACTCTAGTGCTTAGGAAGAACAAGTTCAAGTTCAACATCCCAACAGAGCTGGACTCATTTTATCAGCTTCAGAAGCTTGATATTTCTTTGAATGGATTTGTAGGACCATTTCTGTCATCACTACTGTCACTTCCTTCAATTGCATACCTTGATGTATCAGAAAACAGGTTCACTGGAAAGCTTCTCCAAAACATGTCTTGCAGTTCTGAGCTTGTGTTTGCTAATTTGTCCATGAATCTTTTGACTGGGGACTTGCCTAGTTGTCTGGGAATGGGTTTCAATAGCAGGGTTGTAATGTATTCCGAAAACTGTTTTTCGGGTGGGATTCAAGAACAACATCAGCATCCTTCTTCCTTCTGCCTTAATCAAGCTCTAGCTGTGAAAATAACACCCCATGAGCAGAAGCAGAAGCAGAATAGAGCATTTGCTAAGGCCATTCTTGCAATAAGCATAACAGGAGGAATGCTTGGAGGAATGGTGCTTGTGGCTGCAATTTTCTTGGCAACTAGAAGAGAATACTATAGTAGAATCAGTAAGGTGAAGAAAGCTCGAACCAGGTTGATTAGAGAAAATGTTTTAACTATAAACACGGCCAAGCTACTCACAGAGGCTAGTAAGATCTACAGCTTCTTTTCACCTCTTATGTAGGAATGTAATGGCATTTTCTTGGATATTTGGCTCATTAGTCTCTTGTCTGCAGGGTATATTGTACAAACAATGAAGCTTGGAGCACTTGGTCTTCCAGCTTATCGAGCTTTTCCATTGGAGGAGCTCAAGGATGCCACAAACAACTTCGATGCATCAAGCCTAATAAGCAAAGATGCTAGCGGTCAGGTAATTTTCAAGTAACTAGACTCATGAAATGATGAATTATATGGAGAATGTTGTACCTTATTTCCTCGTTTTTTTGTGGAGGGTTGATCATGATGATTCAATGAAAAAATCTATTATGCTGTTTCTTGCTAATCATAGGAATATGTTGTTTCTTCTGTCATATTGCCAGATTTATAGAGGGAAACTTGCTGATGGTACTATTTGTGCAATTAGAAGCATGAAAATGCGAAAAAAGCACAGCCCTCAGAGCTACACTCACCACATTGAGCTGATCTCAAGACTCAGGCATAGACATTTGGCCAGTGCTCTCGGACACTGCTTGGAGTGCTATCCAGATGACTCGAGTGTCAGTAGAATGTTTCTTTTATTCGAGTTCATTCCAAAACGAACATTAAGAAGCTGCATCACTGGTAAACCTGATTTCCAATGGCATTATATTAGAAGGATACGCGATTCATGAAAATAAGTATGTAATCAAATTCTTTTCAATGACTTGAAGGCTGCAGTAGTTCTTCCGATGGGCTTCCTGAAAAAAAGCTTAGTTGGACTCAAAGAATAGCGGCTGCAATTGGAGTTACGAAGGGTATTCAGTTCCTGCACACGGGAATCGTACCTGGCGTATTTTCAAATAACCTGAAGATTACTGATGTTTTCTTGGATAATAATCTTCATGTCAAAATCAGCATCTACAATCTGCCTCTCTTAGTTGACAATATGGGAGCGGTATGACAAATAACAACTTTCTCAATTCTTCTTCGTTGCATTGATTCTCTGATATCAATCTTTGAAAGCTTTTCAGGTTGCTCCTGCGGTTTCTTCTTCTGGAACAAGAGCTCAAACAAGGTATTAGCTGAATTATTTACAAATACTGCATAACAATCGTAATAGCATCTTATCAGAAATTACGGAAAATACTTCATTGTTTATACCATCAATTCTATCGAATCTGCAGAGAACAACATGTGGATAAGAATGATGTCTATGACATTGGAGTAATCTTACTAGAAATCATTGTGGGAAGACCAATCATATCTCCAAATGAAGTCGTCGTTTCAAAAGATCTTGTGAGTAGTCTCTTCCATGCCATATTGTCATTTTCATTTACCTATAAACCAGAACATGAAGCCGGGTGGAGCAACAAAAGTAGTCATTTCTAATTGAAGCTAGAAATATGCTCTTCATTCTTACGCAGCTACAAGTAAGCACAGCGACTGATGAGACAGCTCGAAGAAGTATTGTTGATCCAGCAGTGCACAAAGAATGCTCGGACGAATCATTAAAGACAATGATGGAGTTGTGCATAAGGTGTCTGTCAAGCGAACCCATTAATAGACCTTCTGTCGAAGATGTGCTGTGGAATTTGCAGTTTGCAGCACAGGTTCAGGATTCCGGGAAAGGAGACTGTCAATACAATCAAGAAACAACTTCCCAACTGCCACTGTAGCTCTTGAAAGGGTACGGAAACTGGAAACCTTCTTCAGAGCTTACAGGAGAGGCCTAGATCAGAAGTAACTGGAGGTTTTGTTAGTTTCAGACTTGAATTTAGATCAGAAATACAAAGAATGCAGATTATTTTGTAACCATATCTAAAAAAGAGTTTGCTCAAAACATCTTCATTTCTACTATCTTGTGTACTTTAATAGTTAGATCTCATTCTATCTTTTGAATCACAAGTAAATAATTAAATTTACATTGCTGAACTCCACCATAGAAGCATATGCATAATCACCAGCTGTAGTAGAAGTAATCAACCACTTGCATCTCTTAAATTTTCCATAGGAACACAAACCAAGTCTCTTTCCCATTATCCAAAAAAGCTAGCAACCCTATGTTAAGAGAGATTGTGCAACTGTAATTTACTCAGCTTCACAGACTTGTCCAGAAAGGATGCAAAAAAACAGACCAACTGCATACCCAGCTTACACAGGGATTTAGTTTCACCGACTCAGCTCTTTCAGACACCATTTCATTTCAATGTTGCTTTAACAGAATATTTCACAATGTAAACTGATGATGCTTTTGCACACAAAAATGCCAATTCTGAAGTATACATTCATTGCTGATAATTTCAAGAGTAAAAAGTCATTTACATATCCTGTTACTGTATGTAAATAAAGCAACAAAACTTTATCTCCCGACTGAGATTCTTTCTTGACAATAGACTCAATAGTTGATACTTGATAGACTTGTCAACTTTTGATGACAAATACATATTTGAGAACCATAATGGTATAAACTCTAAAAGAGTAATCTTCATCTTGGTAGCTGCTGGATCAGACAACCATACCTTGATTCTGAAATTGCAGCTGCATCAAGTAGACATTTTATTGAAATATCACGACTCTTTCTTCAGCGAATCATAAAGGGTCAAAAATTGATGCATATTCTCGGATGTGAAGGTGTATGAGTTGCTCTCTAGATAACTCATGCTCTATTTTCCACTAGTCACCATGTATGCTCAGAAATAGTAAACATGAATGTCGAACATGGTGTAGAACATCTATTCATTGGTAGTTGAGAATTCACCTCGAACTAGTTTCAGTCATAGCTACTTCCGAAGCAACTAAACCAAAGATGTTGCAATGGTAAACCACATACTATGTGGAGCTCTCATGTGCTTTATGGAACATTAAATACTGCCATACAACATGGATATCCAGTCAAATAATTAGCTCTGTAAAGAAATAATAGGACATCTGCTTATGTGTTCTCTTGGAATGTTTGAGACCGAGAAAAAGCTGCAGGGTTTGCTTGTAGAGCATGGTCCGCATCTGCATCTGATGCAGTTTCTTGTTTGGATTGGAAAGCTTTAAAAATGCCATCTTTCTTAATAGGCTGAATGTTATCCGGCTTAATGCCCAACGTATCCCATATGGAGCTTCTTGCAGCCTCATCCGGGTCATCTATTCTCAAAGTCTTGGGTACCCAAAGAGACTGTTCAGTCTTTTCTTCTCCCTGTAAATTTTCATCCCTTGAATGTTTCCCTAAGGTTGGAGAGTTATTACCTGAACAGCTGTTGTTAGCGGAAGATGAAGGTGATAAGCAGCCATTAGTAGTAACCACGGGGATATTCCGATTCCTGCCTTCCCAGTTTGGCATGCGGCCCCAGTATGAAGCAGGAATAAATTGGAGAGTAGCACTAGGTGGGCAGAAGCTAGAAATTGCCATAATGGGCGGAGAAACTGTATTAACAACATTAGGATTGTTGTTATTGGGTCCATACATCATTGGATTCCAACCCGGGTTCCAAGGATGAGCCCGTGGAAGACCAGGATGACACTGCAAGGGATGTTCAGAAGTAAAACTGTCAAAATGTCCTCTCAAACCAACCTGCTCAATTTGTTTTTCTGGCAATTCTTTTTCATAGACAGTAGTAGATGCTGAAGAACAGCCAGATGAGGATGGTTCTTCCCCGTCATTTCCAACAGCGGCAGAACCCTTTTTGGCGCTTATTGTCGGGTCTATGAGATTTAGTGAAGCTGACATAGTTTCACACAGATGAGCATCTCTGCCAAACTTCATAACTTCTCCTATACCTTGTATAACAGATCTTGGAGTAGCTGGGAGTCCTACAGATGAGTGATGTTGGTGATTAGCAGAGTTGAGAGTATCAGATTGAGTCACTGGTAATCTATCAGGGGGTGCCACCACTTGTCTATATTGTGAGGATGAATGCTTGTTCTTGCGCCGTCCAGCTCCCACAGGAACGTTTCTCATTGTTCCGCCAGCCGTCCAATATCTGTGACAGTTCTTGCAGAAGTGCCTAGGTTGGTTGACATTGTAATTATTGAAATAGCAAAACTTTGTGTCCAAGCTGTTGCACCGAGGACAAGGGAGGATCTTGTCTGGCCTCTTTAGAACTTTTTCTTGGTCACTTGTACCATTTGGAACACCTTGGTCTTCAGCAAGGTAATTGTTTTCTCTGCCTTCATCTGAGTTTGTAGGAAGATCTTTGCTAGATTTCTCTATTGGAGTGTCCTTCACTTCAGTGTTGGTCGCTTCTCTGCAATCATTCTGAAAATCAGAAAACACAGTTTCAGTTAGATATAATATGACATAGAACTGATACAAGTCATTCGGGGATGCATGAACAACGAATTTCTAGTGTACTATACATAACTTAACCAATCTAAGGAACGCCACAGCCAACAAACTAAAGCTAATGGATTGCAAAGATGCATATTTGATATAATGCTCTATAAACCATCTTTGTTCTATTGTACAGAAACCACTTCTTCATGAGAAACTAGCTGAAAGTTGTGCAGGAAAGTAGTTTTCGGTTTCTTCATAGCCGAATTTGGATGTAAAAAAGAGGTAAGCTTCCCGGAGAGATTGCTATGATGACATTCAATGCACCTAGAAAGAAAACGGATGGGTTTATTACCAGATCTTTTAATATGCTAAACGTGAATTTACTTCTTTCAAGCTGAGAGCAACATAGTTGTGGCTCATTTAACTCCTTGAGACTGAAATATTGCATCTTCGCCTATTCCATAAATGTGTCATTTATGTCGCCCCAAACCTTCTCCAAGTAGGGCATGTGAATGGAAACTTTGACAAAGATCCAATGGTTAATTATGTATAGATAGTACCAGCCCCATTGTAAAAACCATTGTACATGTTCTTTTTCCCTCCTCCTTTGAATAGTAAAGTCCATCTTAAAACATTTACTCGACATATTAGTTGAGGGAAATGGGTCCAATACACCATAACTGGCAAGGAGGACGTTGACGAAGTTCAAGATGCTTGAGAGATCAAATGACTTCACTTCACATTTGATCTCTTTCTGGAACACTAACTCTTCTTATCGAACCCATAGAAAAGCTAACTCTAAAGTTGACATTCTTTTAACTTCAAGACTTAAGACTCTAGATTTCTCCGAAAGTATCACAACAAGTCCCCCTATAGACACGAAGCTTAAGCCTCGGTTCATCCTTGCCGGGTTTGATCCAAAAGTGGTACAGCCTCAGAAAGCTATAAAATTTGAATAGGAAATTCAATCATCAAAAATCTGTGCTCAAACTTGAACAACAGAAACCAGCAATTAAATTATGCTCAGTAAAAGGGAAACCCCCAAATTGAAAGGGGAAACATGAGTCAACAAACAATCAAGGATCAATTTTTAAATAAAAAGCTTGAAGCTTTAGTCATAATTCATAAACCCTCTTCTACTACCATCCATACGACAGTCAACAAAAATAGAAAGAAACATTTGAACGTTGCAGAAAACAAGCGAACCCAACTTTCCACATAAAGAAACAAAACCGAAATTCAAGCAAACCATCCAAATACTGAAAGTACCAATACCATAGCAGATTGGGTTGCAATCGGAATCTGAGGAAGCGAATCGGGTGCCGCTAGAGCATAAATAGTCGGCGCCGGAATATTCCTCCCGAAAAGCTTGATGGCAGGATCTCTAACCTTAGACATGTCCCTGTCCCCAGCTGCAACTGCAAAAAAAGCTCAATATGGAACAGAGCAACCTCTACTTCGTAGTTCATACACAAAACCCAGAACCCAAAAGGAGGTTCTTTTTTTCTTGGTCGATTTTCTAAAAATAAATGGTAATTTAATTAATAAAAAAATGAATAAAATCAAGCAATTTGGCCACTAGAATTTAAAAAAAAAAAATGCCCTTGTGAAAACTGAAGAGAAGTGGCTTCAAGAACGTGAAGAGGCAAATAGTATAAATGAACATAAATTAAAAATTAATTTTGGATGTGTTAGAGTCTTGTTTGGTTTTGTTTAAAAAAACTTGAAATGAGGTTTTTGCTGAAACCAATTTGTATTATCTCGATAGATTGTGCTTTTGGTTTTTGGGTCACTTTTAAGTGCTTTTGAGCTTAAGCATATTTTGACATGTGTTACCAAACAAAATACAAGATCATATTTTGATGGAAAGGTATGTGAGTCAGCAAATTGGGGCCACAAGATTAAGCTGGTGGCTGTGGATCCAATGGCTGACGTCAGAAGGAGACAGCATGGATGGATTGGATTTACCTCATTTATGGGAGAAGCCAAGAAAGCCCCCAAAAAAAGCACCTTTAATAAAAGCACTTTGGATTGCATTTTGATGCCTTTTTTGAAGTTTCGGGAAATTTCATTTGTTATTTTGTTACTCCTTTCCTTGTCCTCCGACAATAAGTACATACTTTTCTTTGTTGAAAACAAGTTAAGTTGTTACGTTTTTTGAGCGGGAGTTGACTTAAATTCGTGGAGGATTTTTTGAACAGTATGTGGATGTGTACGTCGGGTAATAAGAGGAAAGTGGCGAGAAAGGTGGTTACAGAAAATGAGAAGATGATGGTTTTGTCGGAACTATTGGGCGAACTTTTGAATTTGCTGCCAAATTAGATGAAAAATCTTGTGGTGACGAAGGTCGGTTGGCAGAGAGTTTCACATAGTCATTTTGAACTCTAAATGCAATTGTTGTCAATTGTTCGTACTCTCCAAACTGTAAGATGATTTTAGTGTCTTCGATTTCATTATTCACGATATTTTAGCTATTGTGTCTCAATTCGGTGTTGATTTTTTTATTATTTACGAATTGATCTGCGAAATGAGTATGTCACAACAGATGTTAGTTATATCTTAACTCTTTTTGTCAAGCTTGTATATGTGGACTGATGTTAAAGCCTCTAAAACTAAATCGTATTTGTTATATTCTAATTTGAAATAATATATTATTAGTTTTCGCGTCAACGAAAATAAGAAAATGACGACTTGTCAGAGAGAGGAGTGCTCAAGATTAACACGGACGGTGTCATGTTTAGTAGAACGGATGCGTCGGGTGGGGGCTGGATAGTACGGGACGATAGTGGCCAGGTGATTGGAGGAGGTCGGGTCCAATGGAATGGGATTCAGGATCTCGAGGTCGTCAAAGCCAGAACCATCCTCACAACCCTGAGTTGGGCTTGTACGAAAGGTTGAGAGCGGATAGAGGTGGAATCAGATGCAAAGAGAGTCATAGCGGTGCTCCAAGCACGGATGCTACTCAGAGAAGTGCGTTGGGACTCATCTATGCGGATATTCTAATGGAGGCTAGGAAGTTTAGAAATGTCATATTTATTTTTGCTAAAAGGGCTTGTAACCAAGCGGCCCATTATTTAGCTAGATCGTTTTGAGTGGTGATAGATTAGAGGAGTGGGTTGGAGATCTCCCTAATGGGGAACTCCGAGACATTATACTCAAATATTTTTGTCAGTAATGAAAGTCTTACTTTCTCAGTCATAAAAAGAAAAGAAAATGACGACTTTACGACCGGCTTGGTCAACTTGGAGGATCGACCGGTTTGCGTCCGGTTTGGTTTTCAAAACACGGTCGGAAACGATTTTCTTTATCGAGTTTTTGACTGGTAAAAGTCCAAACTTTACGACCCATGACTGTCACTTGGTAGAGCTTGCTCGGGCTCTCGTCCTTCATCAACACCACTCATGGCCGGAAAGTGTCTCCCCACCGTGGAGCTGACCGGCAGCGGCCGTCCCGTCCTTTTCCCCTGCGAAATCGAGTGCTCCCTCCTCTCCAACGTCGACCTGGAATCCGAAGAATCCCACACCTTCCCTCACCTCAAAGCCGGCACTCTCATCGTCACCACCCACCGCCTCATCTGGCTCCCCGAATCCACTTCCTCCTCTTCCTCATCCGCCGCATCCTCCGTCCCTCTATCCGCCATCACCCACATCTTCTCTCTGAAGAAATCCATCAAGAGCATGTTCGCCTCCCCCAGGGTCCGGTTCCAGGTCTCGGTGACGCCCGATGGGCTGGTCGATAAATCGGGCTCGAGATCGATCGTGGTCACGGTGGTGATGAGGGGGAAGGGCGATTGCGATGCGTTTGTAGCCAAGTTCTGGGAGAATTGGAGGGCCAGGGCTTGGGAGAGTGATCCTGTTGGTTCTGGGTCCGATTCGGGGTCGGCGGTTAGGGCTCCGGTTGCGAGCTCCGGGTCAGGTGGGTTTGATTCGACCGGGATGCGGATGGTGGGTGTGGCGGGAATTTTAAGGAAGGAGCAGGAGATGTGGGAGAGCACTGATAAGAGCTTGCAAGATGCTTTCCAGGATCTGAATGCTCTTATGGTGAGGTGGTTGCTATAATTCTTTTTTTCTTCTTCTTCTTCTTCAAAAAGCTTGATTCTTTGTTTGGTTGCCCGGAAAATGTATTAAAGTTTCTATTTTTACCTGCATTTTTAGCTTCAATTTTCTATCTGGGTAATGGTATTGATTCATCATAAATGGCAATTTTAGCTGGTTTGAGTGATGGAACTGTTCTGCTTTTAACAGAGCAAAGCTAAAGAGATGGTGATGCTAGCAGAAAAAATGAGGCAGAAACTCTTGTCTGGCTCAAATCCTCAAAGTAGTGCAGCAAATGATGAGGAAATGGGTTCTAAACAGGAAATGCAAGATTGGATGTTGAGTATTGGTATTGTGTCTCCTGTTACAAAGGAAACTGCTGGTGCCCAATATCACCAACAGTTATCCCGTCAGGTACTATTCTTCTTATTGATTTAAGCAATCGAGTTGAATTTCAAATGCTTAGTGGGATTTTATCATTTGTCTGTCTTAGTGTTTGTATGGAATATATAGGAATGTTGTAATTCCTTAACCAGTGTTCACCATGATTTTTTAGTGGCATGAGAAACCCTGAGTGTACTTAAGAACCAGTTCTGTTATTCGAATCAAGGATCAATTAGTTTAACCTTATGCTAGTTAGAGTTGTATACTATCTACCTAATTTCTGGCATACAGACATAATCATAGAAAATGAATGATTCTAGTCTTCCTAATTGTGCAATCATAACTTCTAATTATAATTTTATTTTGTGAATATCTCGAATGAGTTCTTACAATTTACACTTGAGTACTTAGCAGAAAAGGGAAAAAGAACTCTTACATTGTTTACTTGGTTCCTACCTTCTGTAAAAGTAGATCCCATTCTGATGATTTTCAGTTTCTTCTTGTTGTTGTTGTTGTTGTTGTGTTTTTTTTTTTTTTTTTTTTTTTTTTTTTTAAAGTTTAAAGTTTTCTCTCTTAATAGTTGGCAGATTTTGTCAAAGTTCCACTAGAGAGAGCTGGAGGAATGATCAATCTTATAGATGTCTATTGTCTTTTCAACCGAGCTCGAGGCACAGGTATTTTCTGTGCTGTGTGTGTGTCTGCTTTGATTGTTTGTTTCATAGTTAGTTGAGTTCTTTTCAGTTAATGTGCTATGTCAAAAACTGTTTTTAATCGCCCTTTTCTACAGAGTTGATCTCACCAGAGGATTTGTTGCAAGCTTGTGCTGTTTGGGAGAAATTTGATGTGTAAGTATGACATCATCTGCAACTTATTGTATGTGCATTGTGGTCATATTGTAGATAGTGCATTGGACAAAATATGGTATATGTAAATGAAGATATGCTTAAGAGTTATATTGTTTATCATAATGTCATGTTTACATGTTTCAAATCATTTAATAAATTTCACTCTGTTTAACAGTCCAGTTATGCTTCGGAAGTTTGAAAGTGGAGTCATGGTAATCCAGCATAAATCCCAAAGTGATGAAGAGGTAATCCATTTTACTTTCTTTTTTTATCAAAGAAATCATTTTGTACTCTCTGGTAGTTGGAGGGGTACTAAGAACTTCAGCATTAGCCTTAGAAAATAGTAAGTTCCCCGTCTGGCCATGATTTAGCTTCCTTGGGTGCGACTTTTTAAGGTCTAAGGAGTCACCTTGAATAGCCAGGCACTCAGCTATTTGAAGGAAGAACCGCTTTGATCTTAATTGGGAGTGGACTATTTTCTTTGTCAAATAGCACTTTTTTTTCTTCCGGATAACTCAGACTCACAGCAGATGTTTCCCATACACTGTCCTTCCTTTTAGGGCTGCATGTTTCTTTTCCTCTCCTTAGTCATGCTCTTAAGGTTGATGGAGAATGCTTCTTATTTACATGTCTCATCTTCTGCGTATCCCATGTTGATATGAATTCTTCTCATTCGATGTGCCACATTGTTGCTCATCAATGATTATCTGAGGTCTTTCACTAACCATAAATGAGTTGCACTGCTTTAGATACCTCACTATGCTTTGTAGCTTCATTTTAATACTATCTCCTTATAAAGCTCCATTCAAATATCTGATGAAGTTATCTATTGTTATCAATTGTAGGTTTTAGGTAGAATCAGGATCCTTGTAACAAAGCCTGATGCCCTTCGAAACGGTATAAGTGCAAGTGATGCTGCAATGACACTGGGGATTGCTCCAGCCATGGCAAAGGAACACCTTCTAACCGCTGAGAGCAGAGGTAGTCCATTGTGGAAGGTTTCTTATAAGTGTTGCTTATATCATATGGCTGGGATTTGCTAACCGTTGTGTATTACTTGCAGGTTTACTATGTAGAGATGTGAGCCCTGAAGGGTTTCGCTTTTATATCAATTTGTTTCCTGACATAAGTACAGATGATGTATACATGTAAGTGGAAGATTTATTATTGGTTTTTCTGTCAAATTCTTTCTACATCTAATTTTTTAACTACCAACCAAAGCTGTATAAATCAGCTTCAGTTGGTAGTTTATACTTTACCCTTTCTCTTCAAGAGTCTTTTGTGCATGCTTGGAAAGTGGACACTTTTATGATTTACTTTACAATAATAAAATTTGCGTAGTAGTCAGTGATTTTCATTTTGTAGTTATGACATGACATGCACTGTATGTTACAGGGTAAAAGACCATAGCATTTATGCCCAATGGGCTAGGACTGTGTGTGCTTCCTGGTAAGGATTTTTTTTTTGTGCGCACGCGCGTGTAAATTTCTTTGCCGAGCTATTGAAATCAAAAGAAACACGACGTCTTCTTGAAAATTTGGAAAATCACATACCTTCAATGTCTAATAATCGTTGTATTGACAATGTTCTTTTTCTTTTGTGAATCTTCAAATTTCAGATTGGGGTGGAAGCTAATTTGATGCTGCAGAAAGGGACATTCTCTACGCTACTGGCAGAGGATTTCATCCACAAGTGCATTTTTTTCAAAGCTTGTGTTTTTTTGATCAGTCGATGGGGAGGGTAGTTTATATGGTGCTACTATCGGTGAGCCCTATCTGATGTGATTGATCGCAGAGAACAATTGATAGATATCTTTGTCCTGCACAGTGTGTCTGATGATAATAAAAGAAAGCAATTAGGGATAATATGATTTTTGAAGTGATGGAGAGTGCAGAACTGTATAATGAAGCTGTAATGTTCATTTAGTTAGATTTTTTTTTTCTTTTCCTTAGAACAGAAATTGGGAAGTGCTTAACACCCCTAAGCCCCTGTTTTGTATGTATTTTTTGTCATGTCATTTTTCTGTGCATTGCTGAATGCTGATAATAGAACAATTGAGAAACTGTAATTTTTGCCTTTAGAGGTTTGATACATGTTGGGAAGGATTTGCAACCCTCTTTTCCACTCCATTTGTGAGTTGTGAACCCGTGGGTTAAATATGCATGTGAAGCATCCCACCCGTGAACACCCCTACTCGTGAGGACTTCCTTGAACTACTTGAAAGCATTCTACTAGAGAATGCTCACTTGACTCCCATTATCAATAGTCATTCGACATATGGCTGGAAGATGCCAGACGAGATGATGAGAGACTCCTTCCTCAAATCCTTGGGTAATATGGGTCTAAACTAATAAGTCATTCTAAGGTCCATCGTCCTAGGAGTGGTAATGTTTTCTTTCTTGTTCAAGTCATTGGTCTATGCTTTGACTTAGGAGATGGACAATCTTTTCTCGATAATCATGTTTGTCATTCGACTTCATATATAAGGGCATTGATTTAGTATACCGTGGAGTCATTCACTTTACTCTTGTCTCTCCCATCGTAGGTAGTCTTTTGGTCACTATGCTCGTGATTGGCCTGAAAATGATTCACCTTCTCTTAGCCAAAGAGTCTTTCCACCGTCCTTGGGCATGTGACGATGATTCCCGATCTCGGCCACATCTCGGGGCGGAGAAGAGGGATCTTTGCATGCTTGCTCTTAAAACTTTTTTTATAACCGGATGGTAGTTAAAAGTTTTACCTATATTATAGTTGACACCTCCTTGAAAATGATACTAGAGTTACCAAACAAGCTCTAAATGATTGTTAACACTCTTTGGGTGTTTTTTTTTTTTTGTTTTTTATAAAAATAGTGTGAGAGCGGGTGG
>JAYMTH010000392.1:0-21795 GCA_036897465.1 Pelargonium australe
GGTTAAAATAAAAAATACGAACACTTTAAGGGGTAAAACTATAGAAAAATAAGACAAGGGTTAAAATAATAAACTTGAGCAATTCAAGAGAGACAAAAATAAATAACCAAAATTAATATAAAGCAAAATTAACCTTACAGGACAGTAATAAATAATTAAAGAGAGTAATTAATTGTAGATGGGTACAAAAATGGTTTAAGAATAAGAATTGCACATTATGGCTTCTGAATAAAATAAGATCGAATCTACCGGTCGTTTATTTCACCGCGGCACCTAATTGATTTGTGGTCCGTGCACCCGACGGTCGTCCCATTACGGAAGTTTCGACCGGTAAAAGCACAAAACCAAAATCATGAACAACAACGACGACGACACAAACTCTCAGATCTGACAATTGAAGTCGACGACAAAGCCAGGTCTCATTGCAAAGGAAGCAACCACCACCACCAAGCCACGAAGCTCCTTTGCTTCTCTTACGTTCCAATCACAAAACCCCAACCTGGAACGTCTCTCTCTCTCCTCTCCTCTTGATCTTAATCCGCCATGGCTTCTTCAAGTTCCGGAGCCTCCATTCCCGTTTCAGGTAGCTTCAATCTCCGCATTCCGCTTCTCAATTTCGCAATTTTGTTAATGATTTGCTCGCCTCTTGTTCTCCAGAGGCGGTTCAGGTTTTGGTGTCGTCGCTCGCCGATGATTCTCTCTCCGTCAGGGAAGCTTCCATGGCCTCTCTCAAGGACATCGCTCTCCTGTAACTAGCTCTCTTGATTAGTTTGCAACTGTGTTTATTTACTTGTAAGCTTGATGAGACTGCAATTTATGGAATCCTTGTGGTTGCATGTTGTAGGAATCCGTTTCTGGTTCTGGACTGTTGCTCTGTTGTTTCTCGAGGAGGACGCCGGGTACTTCTCTCTGCCTTTGTTGAGTTTTTGCGTGAATTGCTTAATGAATTGATGTGGTGTTCTAATGTAATGTTATTTTTCAGAGGTTTGGGAACATGGCTGGCATTTTCCAAGTCATGGCTTTCGGTGTCAGTGCATTAGACTCTAGAGATGTTGATCCTGCTTTTATGATCAAGCTTGCTAAGATTGCCACAGCCGAGATCATCTCCTCCAAGGTATTTTGTTACTCCTATCACCATTAGACACTCCCTAGTAACCTTTTGCCACTCAACCAGCTGCAAATTCTCAACTTTTAGCTAGGTCAAGATTATTAATTTATATTGTTAATTAGTGGATGCATCAAGTTAATTTGTAGCATAGTAATCTCGTGACTAAAAAGGATATGCTACTCAGTGTTTTATGCACAAGTAACTTTGGCCATCACAAATGTCTCTTTTGAATCTTATGGTTGATTGCTTCATTCAATTTTCTCTTCACGTGCTGATCTTTTCACAAATTACCTTGTACCTCATGTTTAGTTATTCATTTTTTTTCTTGTCTGGTGCAATATTTATAAATCATTTGTACTGTTCACCTTGGTGTAGGAACCGAATACTGACTGGCAAAGGGCTGCTGGTAGCCTTCTTGTTTCAATAGGATCACATTTGCCCGACCTGGTAAGTTTTGTCACTTGTTTTACTTGTGAACACTTTCAGTTGCAGGAAACATGAAAATAACTTTAAGCACTTACATTCCTGTCTGTATGTTGCACATTGTGTCATACTGTGCCTTGCTGAACTTATATAGATTCATTACATTATATAACATGAGTGGTGTATCTATTACAAAGTTTTTATCTATTTTTCTACAACGACTTTGTATAAAGTTACAAAAATTTGAATGGAATGTATTAATGCTACATGTCCCAAATATTGTACTAAAATATCTGTATATAATGATGTGTCAATTAATGGGACATGTCACATCAATTTTTTTATTGATGACTTGACCAAATCACAATAAGCCACATGTACGATATGTTTTATAAACTGGGTGCTTTGCGCGGGTGGTGATATCATATATGTTAGATTGTTATTTGTTGAAGTTTAATTTTAAACTACAATATATATTTGTCACGTAGATTGACACGTCACTTTGTACAAAATTTGGGACATTTAGCATTTTCCATTAGTTTGAGCTGTTTCCCTTCTGGAGCATGTTGCCATGATTCCACAAGATTGTCTGGTGCATGTTAGATGTTAAAAGAGAAAGGCAGTATGATGATGGTGATGGTGAAGATAACAACACCTATGATTATTATTTGATACATCAAGTTGTTGGATCACACACTCTTTAGTGTTGCCTAATATACTCATCTCTTATATTGTCCATATAATAAAAAGGTTTCCTGGAAATCTGCTGCTGCCTTTTATGATTCCATTTTTTTCTTTCTTCTCACCGATACATGACATATGGACTGTAATTTAACTTATCTAAATTCTTAACCCTATTGCATTCTGTGTTTTATTTTGTGATGAAAATGCAAATTTTCTCTCATTTAGATTAACAGACTTTAACTTTTGTTCCATTTTCAATTTTGCAGATGATGGAAGAGATATTTCTCCATTTTACTGGGCCAAATTCAGCTCTGCCAGCTATGGTTCAAATACTTGCAGATTTTGCTTCTGCTGATGGTTAATAACTCATCCCACCTTTTTCATTGTGCTCTGCAAGTAGCTTGAAGTCTGTCCAGGTTATTGGAATTTGTGCGAAAAACTGAAATATCTGTTATACTTTTCAATTCAATTGAAGCTTTGCAGTTCACTCCACGGCTAAAAGACGTACTAGCACGAGTTCTGCCCATCCTTGGAAACGTGCGAGATGGCCATCGACACATTTTTGCAAATGGTATGGTGAATTTTTTTAGCCTCATTGTTGCTCTTTTGTAGCATCAGGTTGAGTTTCTGTAGTGTTGTTACTCATAATTTATTCACAAACTCATTATGATACCTTAGAGTGGTTTGTTTTGGCATGTTGAATCAGGATGAGGTGTATGGTTCATTGAGTCCAACTCTGTAAAACTATTGCTTGATTTGTTGGGTGTCTAAATCCCGTTCTGCTTACCCAACACCTGCATTACATATTGATTTAATGGGTACACCCTTTTGTTTTATAATCAAAGGATGTTTGTGTGCATATTATATCAAGAAGATAAAGATAAAGAGATGAATTCCATTATCCCGTACCAATTTCCCCTTACATTAAACCCTCAAAGCAGTGTAGTGTTTCTTCAGTTTAACTAGTGACCTTGGGGTCACGGGTTTGAGTAAGGGAAATAACTTCTCTGCAAAAGTAAGGGTAAGACTGCATACTAAAAAATGACAATTCCAGACCAAACAATGATGGGAGCCTTGTGCATTGGGCCACCATTTATTAGGAAATCTTAGGATACATATGTTATTTAGATGACAAATTTTGCTGCAGTTAATGATTGATTGGTCAGGAGGCACTAGTTGGTTAGTTGATCTACACTTGGCTTTCTTTTCTTATAATAATTTAAAGTGTTTGATGTGCAGTTTCAACTGAATATTGTTATGCACAATTTTCTCTCCCCTTCTCTGTCCCTCGGATATGTTTTTATTTATTTATTTTCTACTTTTATAGATACTCTGTTGATCCTTTTATAAGCATCCGGCTAATATGAAGTAACATATACACAAACTTTTTTCCAGCTTTTAAGTGTTGGTGTCAGGCTGCATGGCAATATTTTATCGATCTCCCTTCATATTCACCTCCTGATGGTGACGTCATGTGAGACCAATTTTGCTATTCCAAGTTGTATATTCAATTCTCTAAACCGGTGCCTTAAAAAATTCTGGTTGAAATTGATGTGTCATTTAGTGCAGGTCATTTCTGAATTCAGCTTTTGAGCTCCTATTGAGAGTTTGGGCAACTTCACGTGATTTGAAGGTTTAATGGCATTTTCTTCTCATTTATTCTCCCTATTTGAGTCATTGTCTTTTATTGCAAAAGTACCTTTATATTGACTCTAAATTTACCTCTTACTAAGTTGAGTTTCACGAGGAAATTTTGTTTTTAATAGTGTACCCCAACAATTTTCTTTACACTGTTCTAAGACATAATTCTAGAATTCAGCAAGAACGGCATAGGGATAGAAGTGAGACATCTTTCTCCTTCCTATTCACACGGTTTGATGATATACTTCATTGCAGTGGTATATATTTTTATGTTACTTAAATATGCATTTTTGGTATATCAAAAGAATATTGTTGTAAACAAATTGATATGGAGTCTATGGAAAGAGTCTTAGTGCCACATGTGTCCTAGGAACAAAGAAACCTTTGAGTCTTTTACTGTATCTTTAATAACGGTTCTTGATATTTTCTTATAGTATGCAGTGAATTTTATGGCTGTTATGTAATCTTCTTGCGTTTCCTCACAATTTTATCAGTGGGATTTTGGTGTGGACTTAAGTTAATTCTTGTTTGCAATAGGTCCGTACATCTTCTGTGGAGGCATTGGGTCAGATGGTTGGTTTGATTACCCGATCCCAGCTGAAGGCTGCTTTACCAAGACTTGTTCCTACTATTTTGGAATTGTAAGATTACTCTTAGATTATATAATATCCATTGTGTTTGAGCTTGTGTATGTTTTGCGCGTACATAGATCATAGATTATGTATCAGCACATACCAATGGACTGATGTGCCTTTTTTTCTTGGTATCCTTTGACAAGGTATAAAAAAGAACAGGATATAGCACTTCTGGCAACTCGTAGTCTCTATAATGTCTTAAATGCCTCTTTAATGTCAGAAAATGGTCCTCCTTTGCTTGATTTTGAGGTACATAATTATTTCTTTTTGTAAATCCAGTGAATTTAGCTTCTTGATTTTGCACCTGTGACAATAATATCGAGGTTTCCCTGAAGATAAGTAATTCCATTTAATTATTAGGAAAAATAATTAAGTATAAATAATTAGGACCATGAGGTGAAGGAGAACAACAAAAACTGTTTTGCAATATACAAATGGAGCATGTAGTTTGAAAATTTTCACAATGGGAATAATAATTTGTCAGTTAAGTCACAAGTGCTCTAATATGTTCACTCTTCATTTTTGGTTCATGTATCTCATGGTCTGATTTGGTTTTGTAGTTAGGGTTAGCTTAGAACACTTCCTGTGATTTACTTGGAACTGTCTTATTTTCCCTTAATCCTTATAGACTATAGTGTCATTCTGAGATTTGGAAGAAGTATAATGCTTGTTTGACTGCAAAAACATAAGATTAAGAGCTAGAACATGCCTTCACTTTGTTGGGGAACTTTCAGAAATTATGGACTTCGTAGTAGCTGAAAACATGAGACCGTGAATCTACTTGCTAGAATTCTACATTTAACTGGTCTACTATGTTCTTGTTTGTTTTTATCTTAGAACGTGAATATGCCAATGGAAATACATTATTGGTTCTGTTTTATCATTCTTATTTATACAGTGTTATATATCGTAGGATCTCACAATTATTCTATCAACACTTCTCTCAGTGGTTTGCATAAATAATGACAGCAAAGAGCATACAAATTTTTCAATGGGCTTGAAGGTACAACTCTATGATTTTTTTCGCCAAACATGCTCTAGATAATTTTATTGTAATAGTCTGTTACCATCATGTTCTTGATCTTCTAGCTGCTACTATCCTTGAACTTTAACTACGCAAGAGGCCTTTTTTTTTTCTACATAGATTCTGATTGTTCCTTCTTGAATCAGTTAGTGTTTCTTCAGTCAAATGGATGCCCCATGCTTGATGTTTTGAATTCAACATGTGAAGCCAAAGATTTTTTCCTATCCCACATGATGACATTTTTTTATATCACTCCCTCCGTCCCAAAATGAGTGTCCTATTTGTATTGCATTTTTGTCCCGAAATAGGTCTTGTTTCCTTTTTAGGAAGTTAGTTATGCATGAATTACCAATAATATCCCTATAATA
The DNA here is from genome assembly GCA_036897465.1 of Pelargonium australe. Taxonomy (NCBI): domain Eukaryota; kingdom Viridiplantae; phylum Streptophyta; class Magnoliopsida; order Geraniales; family Geraniaceae; genus Pelargonium; species Pelargonium australe. The sequence goes on from JAYMTH010000392.1 coordinate 5,884, forward strand.
AGTTAGTTAGTATCCCATGTGTTTGTTACAACACATGTTCATGGGGTTACAAGAGGAAATGAACAACAACATTAACCAACTCTTCCATAATTTTTCTCAAAACAGAAACCAATACCCTCATTTTGGGACACTGTGAGTAGTATTTACTCATTTTTTTTTCTTTGTTTGATTTTCTCCTTTTGCTCTCTATTAACTTCTTTTTCCTTTCGTGCCAGACATATAATGAAGTTCAGCGTTGCTTTCTGACAGTTGGTTTGGTATACCCTGAGGATTTGTTTATGTTCCTACTAAATGTGAGTGCCACTTCCAGGCTAGATAGGCTTTGTTTATATTATTTCTTGCGAAGCAAACATTATTTATTAGGTTTTGTATTGAAGTGTTGAATTGGTGTAGTAATTCTTCGGGGCTTTGAGAATATCTGTTATTTTGATATTCCATCTCTTCTCTTTCTGTTTATTTTTTATACCAGAAATGTAAGTTGAAGGAAGAACCTTTGACCTTTGGCGCACTTTGTGTCCTAAAACATCTATTGCCCAGGTTTCTTCTGTTCCATGATTTGTATTCCCCTATAGCTTCTTGTCATTTTTTTTGTTCATATCCTCACCCGGCCTCGGTTTCTGAATATTTCACTTGGAGGTTGTCTGAAGTTTGGCACAGTAAAAGGCCTTTACTTGTTGAAGCAGTAAAATTCTTGCTAGATGAGCGAAGTTTAGGTGTCCGAAAGGCACTTTCCGAGGTATGCTACTGAAGACATGATCCTAACCAGTCTTAAATTGTTTATCAAAAAATTATCTGATTCATTTCTGATATGCTATCTTGGTGGTAGTTGATCGTGGTTATGGCTTCTCACTGTTTCTTGGTCGGTCCATCTGGTGAAATGTTTGTTGAGTATCTTGTACGGCATTGTTCTCTATCGGATCAGGAGAGTAATAATCTTGAGCATTCCAAGGTAAGCTTTATGTCACGTTGGATTATAATCTATTCCAGCACAAGAGATTTGAGGTTTTACTCTGGACATATATATTTGATCTCATTTGTAAGTTTTTTAAGTATGTGTGATATTATGTGGCATGAGAGCATCCTAAATGAGTAGGTGTAGCTGTCAATTCTGCGTTATCAATATACTGTGCCAGCCACTGCATTTTTGAGTTTTAGATGCCTCATGTTTCCTTGAAAATTTCTATTTTTGTCACACTGTATGCATTTTGTTTTCCCAGGCAAAGGTTGCGGCAGTTTGCCCAACTGAGCTAAGAGCAATTTGTGAAAAGGGTCTTCTTTTGCTAACCATCACAATTCCTGAAATGGAGGTACATATCATCAAGTACATTATTGAATTTTTAATTGTGATTGCACTTTTTGGTGGATTTGCCTGAATTATTTGTTTTCTTACAAATCAAAGCTTAACCATAAAAAAAATTCTTAGTTGATATGATGTTTTCCGCAGCATATTCTTTGGCCTTTTCTATTGAAGATGATTATACCACAGGCTTATACTGGTGCAGTTGCCACGGTAGGATATTTTTAACATCTTCATTTATTTTTCATAATAATGCAGTGAGTTGATTTAATAACTTTAGACTCTGGTTGTTCCTTTTGACCCATGCTTCTAGTTCTTATGTGTGTTTTGTCTGAATGCATTTCTACCTCTTTTTTGGGTTTAACCGTTTAAGATGAGTGTATTTCTGAACTTCATGCTGTCATTTTGTATGTGTCACTGGCGGCACAAGTTTATACCACCGTGCTGAATATTTATTTCACGTTACGCATTTTCTGCTATTACAGGTTTGCAGATGCATCTCAGAGTTGTGCAAACATAAATATTCGCATAACATTGATATTATTGGAGAATGTAAAGCTCGGGCCGATCTTCCTAATCCTGAGGTATGATTTGTACTGGTATACATAGTGTGTTTGATATTTTATTTCCTTGTTTATGCTTAGAAATTGATATCATATATTAACATCAATTTGATATACATGCATTTAGGAGCTTTTTGCCCGCTTGGTGGTGCTCTTGCATGATCCTTGTGCAAGGGAGCAGCTGGCATCTCATATTTTGACTGTAAGTATCCGCTATCAGCTATCCTTCATTAGTCTAAAGGTAAATATTGATATTCGAAGACATTTGAGTCGAGGTGTGCCCTGCCGTCTTATTTGACTCAAATAAATTAATCTTAAATAGTGAATACTTGTAAGGTTCAGGATTCATGAAACACTGCACACATCATTTCAAACTTTGAAGTTGGTCAGATTCTCTTTGTTTTGCAATTTTTTTGTGGCCACATTGTAGCAAGTACAATGCATCTTTAGCAGTTTTCTTACCAAACAAAAACATGACAAGGGGTCCATGGGGACACCACTAGGGTTAGAGTCACAAATATTGGAGGTCTCAAGTTTGAACCTGGTGTGGGGTTATGAGGGGGTTGGGGGGCTACTCTCTGCTGTGTAAGGAAAGACTTTAGGGGTAGTCTATTTTTTATTATTTATTTTTTCTTTCAGAAATGAGAATCTATATTAAACTGGAAGTTTTAGGTTAGAATACTCTCTATTTAGTAATAACAGTAATTATTTGAGTGATGTATTCCTATTCCTGAGTGATCAAATGACTGCTTTGCTTCTCTTTGTTCATGTAGGTCCTTTGCTATCTAGCACCCCTCTTTCCGAAGAATATCAACTTGTTTTGGCAAGATGAGGTATAAATCAGCAGTCATAGTTGAGACAAGAATGGAAAACATGCATGTCTAGGCTGGAAGTTTCAGTCTCTAATGAATAATAAAATCCTTTTTGGTGACCAATGAAATAACTTTCAGAAACTAATGAAATGTTCTGGGTAAAAAATGTTTATTTCTTGCAATTATTGTATGGATGTATCAGTGCCTGTAATTCTTACATTGAGAATCACTGAAAAGTTATATACTTTATATCTTCCTATTGTTTAGGCATCTGTAACTCAAAATTATACCCCCTCCGTCCCACAATGAGTGTCCTGTATCTCTTTCATTGTTTCCCCAAAATGAGTGTCATATTTTAGGACGTTTGTTATGCATGAATTACCATTAGTATCTTTATAATAAGTTAGTATCCTTTGAGTTTGTTAGAACACATGTCTATAAGGATACAAAAGTAAATGTACAAACACAAACTAACTATCCTTGATTTTTCTCAAAAAAAGAATAAAGGACACTCATCTTGAGACGGGGGAGTATCTTGTATGCTTTTGTACCTTATAATATCTATTATACATCATTAGTAAAATAAAAAATTACACTATGGTTATGCCGTTTTCTTTTTATTTTATTGTCTTTGCAGATTATGTACTTAAGAATCTAATTGGTTTTTGTGTTTGCTAAGCGCTAGATTCCAAAAATGAAGGCATATATTTGTGACACCGAAGACCTAAAGCAGGATCCTTCTTATCAAGAGACGTGGGATGATATGATAGTCAATGTAAATTTTATTTGACCTTTTAATGATTAGTAGTTCATGTCTCCCTTTTTTGTGTAGCTCGATTATGTGGTCTGAAATTTGGGCTATATTTGACTTGGTTAGGATGTGATGTTGGAAACTTAGAAATGGATGCTTCTATCTTTTTACTTTGATTATGAAGACTCCTTTTTCTTTGGGTGATAGTTCCTTGCAGAAACCTTGGATGTAATTCAAGATGCGGACTGGACGATTTCTCTTGGAAATACCTTTTCGAAACAATATGAACTTTATACATCTCATGATGAACATTCCGCCCTTCTCCATCGGTATCTTTTCTTTCATATAGTCAATAAAGTGATATCAAACTTAGGCAAAGTGAATAAGAAATGATGTTGTGAAGATTTTTGACCTTGTCCTGTATGCTACAGATGCCTGGGAGTGTTGCTTCAGAAAGTTGATGACAGGGGTTATGTTCGTGATAAGATTGATAGGATGTACACGGAAGCTAATATCTCCATTCCAACCAATAGGCTTGGTCTGGCAAAAGCCATGGGATTGGTATAGCAGAGCTTCTAGTTTCCCAACATCTATGTATCTCTTCTTAGTTCTTCTATTATTATATCTTTTTCATGTTTATGACCTATGGTTTTCAATACTTATAGGTTGCAGCATCCCATTTGGATACTGTATTGGACAAGCTGAAAAACATTTTAGATACTGTGGGTAAAAGCATCTTTCAAAGGTGAATGTGGGACTTTTTGGTTTGGAATGTATGTTCTGGTTGAGATTTGAGAGGAATGCTTCATTTCTCATTTCATGTTCTCGCTCTCTGATGAACTTTACTTCAACCCAAAAGTTGAAGCTAATACGTGGAGGGTCCAACTACTATATCAAGTAATCAGTAACTTCGTATTCCTTGCAGATTCATGTCGTTCTTCTCTGATGGTCGCAAAATGGTAGAATCTGATGATATACATGCTGCTTTGGCTCTAATGTATGGATATGCTGCAAGATATGCTCCATCAACTGTTATTGAAGCCAGAATAGATGCGCTTGTTGTATGACATCTTTATCTTTGAGCTGCTTATAGTTCTCCATGGTTCTATAGACATTCTTTTGTTCCATTTTGTTTGCTACTTTGGTCTCTGATAACTGCTGAACTAAGGAATCTCCCCTCTTTAATTTTGGTATAATGAGTTCTTGAAAACATAAGACATCACAAGGAACTCAATACAATCTATAAATAAATAATTGATGTATTTTTTCCTGTTATATATTTGATTTTGAACTTAGCCTATGTACTTCGGTAGAGCCCATTTTTGTTATGGGTTAATATAATATGAAAGATGCTAGGGACTAAAATGTGTGATTAACTGTATGATTATGTTTCCTTGTGCAAATTATTATGTAGCAGTCTACAAAGAACATTATTGACTAATAAGTTAGTTTAGTTAAGTTCATATATCTGTGTGATAATGAGATACTTTCACAGAGAAAATAATTAGTAATACATAAAAATGTAGATAAATTCTTCTTCTTCATCACAAATACAATTATGGTCACTTCTACATTATCTAGCAAGCTCTAATTTTAGTTAGTTGACTCATGTATCTCATTCTATCTTCTCTTTTGATTACAAATGCTTATTCATGTGCCATATGTTATTTGCTTACTTCCAGGGGACTAATATGCTTTCACGGCTTCTTCACGTACGGAACCCTACTGCAAAACAGGCTGTCATTACTGCAATTGATTTGCTAGGTTTGTAATATGAACCATTTGGACTGGCTTTCAATATCATTGGAAGCATTACTTTTTGGTGGTTAGCAGGTTATTTTATCCTGTTCTGTTGGATTGATATTTGTAACATCAATATATATTACTCCTCTCCCAAAATGAGTATCCACTTTTCCATGTTTGCAAGAATAAGTATATGTTGGTTACGGTCGAACTTTCCCATTTAGACCACCATGTGCTCTTGCTGTAACAAATTCAGGAGTTCTAACTAACTTATCTTAGGTATATTGTTGGTAATTCATGCATAATTAACTAATTAAAAAGAGAAGTGGAAACTCATTTTAGCACAGAGAAAGTATATACAATTTATTGAATAGGTGTCATTAAAAGCTTGATGTGTGAGGATGAATTGAGTCATGCAACATTCTAGGTGCCAAATAAAAGATTTGACTTTGTGTAAGGTCATTGGATGATATGGCATATCGTTGTGTGAGACATTTTTTTTGGGGTGCGTGTGTTTGTTTTCCTCTTCATTTTCCACTTCCCGAAACTTGTGCAATAGGTGGTTGGGCTGTCATACCCTGATCTTGTTGCTTGAGGGCACTCTTTGTTAATAGTTTCTGCACTTAATTTCTGCATCACGCAATCCAAGAGCCTGTTGTCATAATTAATGTTATATTGTATTACCTTTTTTTCTTCTTTTAGGATTCTTCTTCTCTTTCATCATCTTTGTTTTGCATAGATTTAGAGTTAATTTCTGCTTTCCTAGAAGATGTGGAAGCCAGTCCAATTCACATGTCATGTGTTGTAATCTACTCTCGCAAATAGTCTGGATATCTCATTTGCACTGTCGATATGCTTTTATTTTCCATTTTTTCTGCATAGATCTGTAGGTATCATTTATAACATGGACATATATTACATGATGATGAGCAATCACATGAAGCTGATAGCATTGGTGTAATCTTGCTTATGCAGGTCGTGCTGTCATTAATGCAGCAGAAAGCGGCGCGTCATTTCCATTGAAAAAAAGAGACCTATTGCTCGACTATATATTGACTCTTATGGGTAGGGATGACAATGATGGTTTTGCTGATTCCAGTCTCGAACTTTTGCACACACAGGTGTGTCCATTGCGCTGGAGTGAATATGTAATGGGTTATCAGTTTTCGAACTCTTATTGTATGTTCTGTTAATACTGGTGTTTGTGCAGGCCCTTGCTTTAAGTGCCTGCACTACCTTGGTCTCTGTGGAGCCTAAGCTAACAATTGAAACCAGAAACCTTGTTATGAAGGTAGGGATTCCTGATTGTTATTATGCACTTTGACCACCGTATATCTATTCTTTTAAATTTGTTTCTGATTGTTTTGAACACTATCTAAATTATGACAGGCTACCTTAGGCTTCTTTGCTTTACCAAATGATCCCCTTGATGTCGTCAATCCCCTTATAGACAACCTTATTACGCTTCTCTGTGCAATTCTTCTCACAAGGTATTACAAACTCACAAGGTCTAATCATTTGTAATTAGTTATTATCATTTCCTTATAAAACAATAACAAGCTCCTGTTTCCCACATTTCAATTATCTGACCTCCCATGAGTGCCATGAGTGGTCAGATATTTTTTCAAGGTCTGGGGTCCTTGACCTACAGGACTACCCCTATGGTGATATCTAATTTTTATGAATGCATGAATATAATGAGCTTCCACCAAACACATTTGACTGATATGCTGTCTTCCTTTTGTGCTTTTCAACCTTTCAAGGAGTTTGTCTGTGTAATATTCTACATTAGCTTATATTTCCTGGTGTACAGTCATTTCATAAATGCATTTTCAGCCTGCGATTTCTGATTTATTGTCTACGCATATTAATTCATATGATGAAACTTTATGTATTACAAATGTGTGACAATTAGTGGAGAGGATGGAAGAAGTCGGGCCGAGCAGCTACTGCATATACTGAGACAAGTTGATCAATATGTTTCCTCATCAGTTGAGTATCAAAGGAAAAGAGGTTGTCTGGCTGTGCATGAGATGCTTCTCAAGTTTCGGATGCTCTGTGTCAGTGGATATTGTGCTTTAGGTTGTCATGGAAGTTGCACACACAGCAAGCAAATTGATCGTACACTGCATGGGAATTTTTCCAACTTACCATGTATGTCTTTTCTGATCCATTTTCAGAATTCTGCATGTCTCTATTAAGTGTATGCCTTATATTTATTTGATTTTATGTCCAGCGGTATACGTATTGCCAAGCCGTGAAGCCTTGTGTCTGGGAGATAGAGTAATAACGTATCTTCCACGTTGTGCAGACACTAATTCTGAAGTTAGAAAAATTTCTGCTCAGGTAGAAAACTACTATACAGTTGAAATCCTGTTATGTAGTATTCACTTAGACATGACATAATAACAACTCATTTTTTCTTTGGCTAGATTCTTGATCAACTCTTCAGCATTTCTCTTTCACTTCCATGGCCTGCTGTAGCCTCTAGTTCCAACCCAAATAAGGAATTGTCATATTCTGCTTTGTCTTCCCTTGAGGATGTTATAGCCATATTGAGAAGTGTAAGTTCCTTTGGAGCTGCCCCAGTTAATTTGCATTGTTATCTGCTATTCTAAGAGGAACAGCAGTTTGATTTTCTCACCTTCTTGTCCATCTTCAGGATGCATCTATTGATCCATCAGAGGTTTTTAACAGAATTGTCTCTTCTGTCTGTATATTACTATCAAAGGAAGAGGTATGCCTTTTAAAATTCCAGATATGGTTGGAAATTTGTTATCAACATTGCAACAACATCATGTCTGTTCATGACTTTCTGCAGCTTGTATCCAGCCTGCATGGTTGCACAACGGGTATATGTGATAGGATTAAGCAGTCTGCAGAGGGAACTATCCAAGCTGTCATTGAGTTTGTTTTGAAGAGGGGGTCTGAACTGAATGAAACTGATGTTTCGAGGTTATTATACTAAAAAACAAAGTCACTTAGTTCCACGTCTATGTTGAAGATTTGTAATGGGGCTTATTTGTGTGATGAATCTATTATGGAAGTTTCTAATAATAATTGTCTTTTTTCTACAGGACAACCCAATCTTTGCTCTCTGCTACAGTTCATGTAACCGAGAAGCATTTACGCTTGGAGACACTTGGTGCTGTATCTTTTTATTATTTTTTTTGACATTCCTGGTTAGATTTGTTAGTCTACTCAATGCGGAAGACTTTACTCTTCACCATTTGCCTGATTTAAACATTTCTTTACTTTTCTGCCCCTATTCTTTTCTCCTTCAGTTCAGTGTTTTATCCTTAACTATCAGAAGATTTCTTCTCTGGCTGAGAACACCAGCTCAAAAGTTGTGTTTAATGAAGTATTAGCTATGGCTGGAAGGGATATAGTCACAAAGGATATATCGAGACTACGTGGTGGTTGGCCAATGCAGGATGCATTCTATGTAAGTTTCACATTGTTTTTGATCTAGAAGATTATTGTTAAACCTTGAAACTTATATTTCAATCTATTTGCTGTGCCAAATATCTGGACTCTTATCATGGATGAGCAGTAGGCCACTATGATATGGTGGCTCTTGGCTACTGAAGTTGCAGTTTGATGTCAGTTTTTATTACACTCTGATCTGAACTCACTCCCAGGAGAAGGATCCAATTATTTTCATGTGAAGGCCATCAGATAGTAATTTTTTTTTTTTCAGCCTTGACCAATATTTGACTCTGAGAAAGCATTAAAACCATCTTTATTATTGAAGTGCAAACTTTGACTTGCAAACACTCTTGCCTTGACTAATATCAATGCTAGTGTTTCTCAGAAGTATGTTCCTCTTATTCATTTTCATCACTCTTCATGATGCATGAAGAGGTTTTAATTTCAGCTCTAACTTTGTCCTACCAACTCAAACCATGAATTTTTTATCCATGACAGTTTCTGTATTTCTAATGTGCATTGACCAATAGCTAGAATGTTTGAGTATAAACCATACTGATTTTAGGGAGGACGATAGAACCAATAGAAGTCATGACTAGTTCATATTTATGTATGCCTTTTGAATCATCACCATATGGTGCTGAACTTGTTGTATGATATTACAGCAGATTTGGTTCTGGTACTTTTCCCTTTTGCACTATCCTCCTCTTTTATTCTTGTTCATGCGTAGCCCTTGTGTGTTGTTTGACACTACTTTATACACAAATTGGGCTCCTCTACCTTTTTTGTTAAGCTAAAAGGCACGAGATTCTCTTTATGTACAAATTTTTATTTAATTGGTATAATATATGCTGTATGCAATTATTCATGAGTGACGTTTTTGGTACATTGTGGATATGCATCTGCTTCTATTTTATATTTCATATGCGAAATTCCTCACTGTAGGTTTTTACCTAATATTGCTTTTGTCACAGGCATTTTCCCAGCATACAGTGCTTTCCTTTTTGTTTCTGGATCATGTAATATCTGTCCTTAACGACATTCCCATATTAAAAATTGATTTGGAGAAAGGAGACATTTCGAACCATTCAGCCGACACTCAGATTGAGGATGATATTCTGCAGGCTGCAATTATTGCTCTCACTGCCTTCTTCAGGTTCCTTTGAACAACTGCATTCATTTGACGTCTTTGTGAAGTCTATCTCTCATTTTTGTTGTTGTTCCAGAGGTGGTGGTAAAGTTGGAAAGAAAGCTGTTGAACAGAACTATGCTTCTGTCATTGCTGCACTGACACTTCAATTGGGAAGTTGTCATGGTCTTGCTAGTTTTGGTCAACATGAACCATTACGGTTGGTGTCTTGCATATAGTTACTCTATTTCTCTTTTGATATGTAGAATTTATCCATCGTGTGCTCTTGATATTCAAATCAGTAAAGATTTTTTTATTATAAAAATATTAAAATTAAAATTTAAGTTTTATCTGATTCTTCCATTGCAGTGCTCTTCTAATAGCATTTCAGGCATTCTGTGAATGTGTTGGTGATCTTGAAATGGGCAAGGTACAGAATTACACACTAACAAGTACTACTTATTCTGTGCAGCAGAGACTCCAATTATTGATTCAGTAAGAAGTGAAATTATATCTTTGTATTCTGTAGATTTTGGCTAGAGATGGAGACCAAATTGAAAATGAGAAGTGGATCAATCTTATTGGAGATATAGCAGGCTGCATCTCTATAAAGAGACCAAAGGAGGTAATCTGATCAACCTGGAATTTTATGCTAGATTTTGTCCTTTCAATGTATGAGAATGCAGCTCTAGTTAATAACTTAAGAAAAAGGAGAAAAAAAATTAAGTAGTTAACTGTGTTCCTTGTGTGGTAGAAAAATCTTTCAGCACACCTACCATTTTTGGGAAAAATGAAAGAAGGTAGGTACCCATGACTAGAGGCTTTGTACAAAGGAAAAGTCATATACTCATAAGATCTTAAGATATTACTTTGTGCTTCATCTAATTAGTCTGTATATTTTAAAATTCATTAAGACTGGATTAATTAAATTCACCTATGAACACTTCATTTATGTGTCAAGTCAACCCACAAATAAATCAACTCCACTACTTTAATATATGTTCATCCAAAATTAGCTTGTGCTTAGGATGATTTGTGTCCTTAATGTGTCCCCAGAGAATCTGATTTAATTTTGTATTGTTTTTATTTTCAATTTCATAATGCCAGATTTGTCTGTTTGACAAATTTCCAAGAGTGTCCAAATTAATGAATTGGTGCTTCACAGAGTTTAGATGACCGAATTTAGTGTTTCTTTCACCTGGAGATGATTGATGATATTTCCATACAAAATGAGGCCATACATTCGTATAATAAATTGGTTGTAAATGCTCGTGCATATTGCTAATTAAGTCCACAAAACTTGATATCACTAAGAGTTTAAGAAATCTCGTGCTTGTTGCTGTTGCATTGATGGATTGTTATATTGTTGGAGTCTGTCACTTCTCCAGGTTCAAACTATTTGTTTTAACTTGAGCAATTCCTTAAACCGACATCAAAAGTTTCAAAGGGAAGCGGCAGCTGCAGCACTATCAGAGTTTGTTCGGTACAGGTATATATGACAACCAGAAAGATTTAGTTTCAAATGTATTTTGTTTCTTTCTTTATTTTCACTTTATAAGAGTTTAAAAATCTTTATTGAAATTGGTGAGATAATGAATTAACATGATCATAAACTACTCATGTTAAACCATAGATTACTTGAAGAGCTTTGGCTGATAGAGCATGACTGTTAATAATTTTATCATACTCCCAATTCTTCCACACTAGGTGGCCCAATTAGTGGTTGGATATTTGTTATTGGGGGATATCATGGTTATTTGAATCTGGGACCTACAGCTCTATAACAATGTTGAACAACTGACTATACTATATTTTCAATTCCTTACCTTGTTTTTTTTTTCTTTTCTTTCATCTCTATTGGTTAATATTTTTTATGGTGCAGTGGTGGGTTTGGTTCCCTATTGGAGCAGATGGTTGAGGCGTTGTGCCGACATGTATCAGATGCGTCTCCAACTGTTAGACGTCTTTGTTTAAGGGGACTAGTACAGGTCATACATCAATAAATACATTTTAATTGCTTTCTTAAAATTTTCTTAACCGGAATCTTATGGGGATTTTTTTTGCATTTGTTTATCAACTATTGGGTTTTGCAAAGCTTCACTATTTGATGCATATACCTGTGAAACATATTCATACAAGCAAATACATTTGGACACCTATACTCGCTTATGTATCTTCCAAAATTGATAGGGAAAAAAAAATCATGATTGAGCTAGTGAAGTGTCTGCTATTCTGAAAGCTGTACTTATATTTCATTTCCTTTCTTTATACTTTATACCTCTGAAGAAATATTCTATATTGTTTGAACCGCAGATACCATCTCTGCATATTCTTCAGTACACATCTCAAGTTTTGGGTGTAATATTAGCTTTGCTAGATGATTTGGTTGAAGATGTGCAACTAACTGCTGTATCCTGCTTACTAACGGTGATATCCCTTTCCCTTCTTCCTCTCTTACATTTTTTTTCTATGCCGGATGCTGTATTTTATATTCTTTCGTTGAGCTGTCTTTTGATCCTCTGTTTCTTGAAATGATATTAGATTCTTGGATCATCTCCAAATGAAGCTGTGGAACCTATTTTGCTTAATCTTTCTGTACGACTGCGCAATCTTCAGGTTATATTCTATTGCTGGCTGACTCAAATAAATTGTAATGTGTATTATTTTTAGTGTTTGTATGTCTTCTGCTGTACCATTGTATATTGATGATATCTCTTAATTGACATATGCCACTATGCCACTATTCCAGTATTTTATGTGTTGCTGTCTCTGTTATGTATGCCATGGGTTGATAGATTGTTTCTGGTCCAATAAGCTCTCTTGTTATAAGACGTACAACTCTACTACTTCATTAATGCTGATATGCTGATTAATCTGCTTATTTTATTGGACAGGTATCTATGAATGTGAAGATGCGAGCCAATGCTTTTGCAGCCTTTGGAGCTCTAAGTGATTTTGGTGTTGCAGCGCAGCGCGATGCATTTCTTGAGCAGGTTTTTACTTGATTATGATGACTACTTTTTGTAGACATTCTTTAATGCATTTGGTTTTTACACAAAATATTTTGCACTATTCTACATAATTAATGGAGAAGGATTGGTATTTCCACTAAAATGACAGGTATCTCCCTATATTAAGTTGCCTAGGTTACTTTATAGCTTCCCCACTTTCTTTCTCTTTCCTATTTTATCAATTTGATCCTATAAATGACATGCGAAGCGTTTTCCTAGGGACTAGATTGATATGTATGTCTTTATTTGGTATGCAAATTTTGCAAACCATTTTCTTTTCCTTGCCACTAGCTTTAAACTTTTGTTTTTACATGCTTTGCTATGCTCATTTTTTAGTTGTTATTATAAATGCAAATAGGAAATTTTGTTTTGGCTCTAACACATGCTTCATAACGCATCATTTTCTTTCTATTTTCACCTTATAACTGTGGGCTCATACTATGCCTTTTAGATAGCTGGAATAGTTCAAACTCCAGTCTCTTTTTATGGTTGGTTGGGACAGACATATCACTTGGTTATTTTCATTTTTCTCCATTGTTAAATTTGATACTGTTAGCTCATTGATTGTTATCCTAGACTAGAGACTGGGTTTTGGGGGAAGAGTTGCATTAGTTTCTAATTTGAGCTGGAAAGACTATATTAGAAGAAGAAAAGGCCTAGGTTATCGATTGCACTGGTAAATGCTGTACTGGTAACGGATGAAGAAACCAAAAAGATATTGTGGGGTTAGTTTTATGAATTTAAGCTTGCATCATCAGTTGGTACTATTTTCTTTTTTAATCATTGTCCATACTAATAAGAAACAACACATTCAATCTTCAGGCTCGTAATTTTGGATTTCTTTTTGTAAGGTTGATCGGCTTTCAGCTAGTATGGCCTTATGCTTTTTAAGTCAAAGGGCCACATGTGAACACAAAAATATAATAGATAATAATTTTTTTGATTTTTGTATGTCTGCCAAGGGTGTCTATTCAGGAAACAGCCTCTGCAAAAGCAGAGGTGAGGTTGTTTTCATGAATCACCCTTCCATACTCCACAATTGTGGGAGCTTAGCATTTTGCCGCCCTTTTAGCCAAGTGTGTTTTTTAATTTAGGCCTTGTATTTTGTGTCATGGATAGAGCTCAACTATTTAATTTGGTGATCCTTGTTTCTTCCCTTGTATCAAAGATAATAAAATTCTTTTCTCGTGCCTATTTACTTTTTTATATGCTGATGAGCCATAATCATGTGGTACCTTGCTTTTCTCTAGATATGGTCCGTGTTGCCTAACATTATTATGTAATATACATGGAGAACTAGGATTTGACAGTTTAATTTGTAATGCTAATCTAATCTATGTTACTACTCTCAGGTACATGCTGCCATGCCACGTTTGGTCTTGCATGTTCATGATGATGACACTAGCGTTCGACAGGCTTGCCGGGTAATTTTCTTTCCATTCTTTTTAGTTGCGTTTGCGTGAAGGTTTTCAATAACACTTGACATACATTACACTGTTTGATGAACAGAACACGCTTAAACGGATAGCCCCATTGCTAGAAATCGAAGGGTTTTCGGCTTTATTCAATTCACATTATTTCATTTCTGACCACCGGTATGTACTATTGTATCTTAAAGCGACACTAGTTTTAAGGTATATTTTGAGCTTTAGTATGTTTGAATAGCTTGCACCTGATTACTTGTATCTTCTTAGGAGCGACTACGAGAACTTTGTTAGGGATCTCACAAGGCAATATGCTCAAAATCTTCCGACCAGAGTTGATACATGCATGGCATCAACAATACAGGTCTGCATTTTGGCTTAAAGTCCCCATTTTGTTTTGTAGTTGATCACTATGCAAAAACTAATTTGAATACAAGCCTTGTACTAAATACACAAGGCTTATATAAAACGCACTCAATATGGCTGCTTCTGCTTCAACTAATTTGTTCTATCAGATTGGTGCTTGTCAAGGTTCTCAACTTCTCATCATCTTATTATCTCCATTTTACTCCCGCTGTCCCAAAATGAGCGTCTCAACACATTTAAGTTTAAGTTTGGAGTCTTTGGACGATTCCCCGTGTACCCCTGGGTGCATTTATTTTAACCAACTCAAGGAGGTTTAACTAAAACTTATTATATGGATATTATTGTGGATTCGTATAACTAATATCAGAAAAGGAAAAGGACACTCAGTTTGTGACAACTTTTTTTATATTTTTTATTCGCAATGACGGGACCTTGAGCCAATGATAAGACCAGAAATGCAGTTTATCCTCATTCTTCTTCTTGTTCAACCACATTACATCAGTCCTTGAACGAACATGATACAACCCGGAACTATAAGTAGTGGTTCATTGGGTTATGGCTTTCCCTTTTACTGTATAAATTAAGCATTCAAATACTAAATCTGAGTTGTTTATATTCTTGACAATGCAGGCTTTTGATGCGCCTTGGCCCTTGATTCAAGCTAATGCCATTTACTTCTCTAGCAGCCTGATATCTCTTACAGATGACCATCGCATTTTAGCTCAATACTACACACCAATTTTTGGAGTACTGGTGGGCAGAATGAGTCGTTCTGCAGATGCAGTTGTTAGAGCGACATGTTCCTCAGCCTTGGGTTTGTTACTGAAGTCATCTAATTTATCCTCGTGGAGATCAACTACGGATCAAATGGATCCTTTTCGATGAAGCAACGATTCAGAATCAATGAGAAAGTAAACACGCTCAAACTGAAAATGAACATTTTTTAGGCTACACATTTTCGGCCCCATCATGTTTAATACACAGACATGAAAGCACAACATGCAATGAGACAGAAGGGAAGTGACTGAAATGCATGTTGAGGTGTGAAATGAAAGCTCATTTGTGGAGTCCACAACTGGACATGAGGTTGAGATGTTCAAGGCTCTGTATTATTATCCATAACATGTACAGTACAGTTGGTGGCAAGATGTAGTCAATAGTGTTATTTAGTCTCTTGTTGTAAAGCTTGTGTGTCCTGTTTTTATTTTATTTTATTTATTTTTTGTATAATCTAGTTTTTTGTGGCATAAATTCTGTAATAAAGATAGTGTGTGTTTAGAGGTTGCAGTAGGCATAAAAATAGTGAGGCCAAAGGCTACATTTGAGTGCATATTTTGCTATCATTTTACTACATTATGTTTCACTTGCGAAAAAAAATTGAATATAT
>JAYMTH010000393.1:0-21718 GCA_036897465.1 Pelargonium australe
CAAACACCTCAATTTCAGATTTTGGCGACGACCCACTAAGCCAAACGCTCTCCTCTCCGCTCCCGTCGAGCCGAGCCCCCAGCCGGCTGTCCATACCCGACTGCCGGAACTTCCAAGAAACAGAGTGGTTCTTCACCGGGGACGAGTGCAGGTTCTCCACCGCGCAGAGCACCCCTCGCTTCATGAATTCCGGCGTCTCCAGCGCCTCTAACGCGCCGGGGACGCCCGCTAAGAGTATATGTGGAGACAACTTTTTCCGGCAATACGGGAACTACCCTAATTACATGGCGAACACGAAATCGTTCAAGGCCAAATTGAGGTCGTACTCTGCCCCGAAACAGAGGCCGGAGCCGGCGCCGAAGAAGAGGCTGTCTCTGAACGAGATGATGGAGTCCCGGAGCAGCCTGAGCGGCGTACGGATGCAGAGATCGTGCTCTCATGTTCAAGAAGCCATTAGTTTCAAGAACGTTGTTATGGGTAAGCTTGATAATAGGTCTACAGATTTTAGCAGAGACCCAGAGAGGTACTCTGTTTCTGGGAATGTAAGAGGCTAGCTCTGCAACTAACTCCAAGCTTCCATCAACAATTTTTTTATGTGAAATTTCAAGAAAATTTTATATCTCATTTAGTTACATATCTTGATTTGAAAAGATTTGAAAATTTTCTAGTTCTTGTTGAAAATGAATTTTTTGTTTGAATTCAAATTGAAATAATTGAACCGACCCAGTTCTCTGTTCACAACATGTGTAATTTCTAATCCATTGTCCTTCAAATTCTCGAATAGGTGAGGCTTGTCTTTTACTCTCACATGTGTCCAATACAATAACAAGCTCTGTTTCATCCCATATTCTTCCTTGATTTCAGACAAAGGTAGGTCCAATTGAAAATTTACACACATTAAAAGATTCAAAAAACTAGGAAAAAATTATCCATAAATTGGTGGGTTCATGATCTTGAATCATGGTGGTAAAGTTGAAGATGGGTACTTGAAATTCCCACACAAGAGTTGGAGCAACTAATGCACATTCATTCAATTATTCATATTTCAGTCCTCTTTTAAGGGCTTGTTTGGGTTATCTACTGACCTCGTGTAAGAGCAATGTCTACAAATTTTGAAGCCAAAAGTTATCCAGCGACTGCTTTACAGGAGGTTGGAGGCTCCTGCAGGATCTCCTGCAGCTCTACGAGTTTTTTCACGACAAAATGATGTTGATTTAGCAATAGTTTATAATCAATTTAACAGCAGTCCAAACTGTGGTTCTGCAACTAAATAAACTTAAATGTAATGCGAATGAACTTCAAAGTAAGATATACATACTTTTACTCTATACGGTGGACTTGACAATTGATCTCCAATCGAAAAACTCATATGTGATGTGAATCTATATTAGAGTTAGATACACATATTTGTATACTATACGGTACACTATTCTAGTTAGTTTTACTGTCTATCTTCAGTAGGTAAATCTAAATGCGATAGCTTTATGGGTTCGGAAGGTGAAAATTAGTTATTACAAAGCATTAATGATTAGGTATTTGATTTGATGGATAGTCATATAGTTTTGATGAAAATGAATCTTTCAGAGTTTGATTTGAGTGAGACACAGTCTCTTTCTTGTACCCATTGCATCATCATCCTCTATTTTTTATTGTTGTTTTGCTGAATATTTCGTGAGGTGTGTTTGTTTTTCTAAAATATACTATCTCCGTTTCATATTAACAGTCCTTTTAAACTTTAATTTTTGTTTTAAAATAAATATCACTTTTTACTTTTAGCATATATTTACACATGATTTTACTATTATGCTCTTAGTCATAATGACTTTCACAAAAAATATAATTTTTTTTTAACCTTAGTATTATATTAATGAACTAACGATGATGAGTTTTGTGTCTTTTACTTAATGGTATAAAACTCATTTAACAACTTTCCTTAATATATGTCAAAAACTTTAAATAGTCCATATGAAATCGGAAGTAGTATATTCAAAATTTGAAATTTTAACAGTTTCAATATTAAAATATCAGAGTATTATATTGAAAAATGTTATCACTTAGCATGAATTCTGGAAGAGTCATAGTGAGGTCACTAAAATAGAATGTTGTGTAGCTTTACATTTTTTTATTTGTAATGCTCTTTGTTTCCATAACTGTGTGGAATGGTGTGTGAGAGTGTCAACAATGACAGCCCAAGAAATAACAGGACAAGTTTGTTAACTACTATTTGCTCATTCACATGCACTTCATTGAAAATATAACTAACAATCTGAGTCCAAACAGGAGGGCACCCGAAATCCGCACATTTTACTCGGAGAAACGAAATATGATTCAAACCTAAGATCTAACATTCGAATGAAACCGAAACTCTTTCATATCAATCTGACTTGAACCCAAATCCTGAAATTGTCACCTTTGCTTGAAAGAGTCCCAAATACCATTTGTTATTGGAAGAAAATGTTGTGTATATTAGGTTTAGCTTCATCACAAGTGATGTAAACATTTTATCATAAGCTCCTCAAGTAGCTCACAGTCTCACATGGAAGAAGCAAAGGTAGTTAAGAAGATTCTAATTATGGAAGCATCAATCATGACTGATACTAACATGTTGATCACATCACATCTATCAAATAGCCTCACATGGTAGCTAACTAGCTCCTAGGCATAGGTGGCAAAATTTTGGATCCGAGTTTTAAACCTAAAATACATTGTTTCTTGCGGGTATATTCGAATTTGACCCAATCTTCTTCAGGTTATAAATTCATACCCAAACTCACCAAAAAAAGGTTGGGTTTTGAATACTCGGGTCAGATCCATTTTGTCAGCTCTGCCATTGCAGTGACGGGGTTTCTACAAATGAGGGCCTAGTAGCCCAAGAAATTTTTGAAAATTGGAAGTTTTGTGTACACTTTGATATGGTCAAGGCCCATATTAACAATGAATGGGCTGGGTCAAGTGAGATCATTATAAGGTTTTGCTCCTGAAACCAAAGGAATTTGAGGTTTAATTCCAAATTGGATCTAACACGAGGGTTGCAATACCATTATTTTATCAAATGTATGAATATGAATATATGCTACTATATAGTAAAACATCAAAATTATGTTCATCACTACCAAAAGGATGGGATTTGGAAGAGAAATACACCAAATAAATGTTAAAAAAAAAAACTATTGAATTTTGATCCATTCTGATCCATCAATGAAGCTAAGTGAAGTAAAAGGCTTAGCTTCCTGGTCAGTGAGCTCTCTTGACCATGACACTCTTCCTGCAAAGCTTGCTCCTGGCCCTGTGCACTTGTATTCCCCATAAAACACAGTCCTGCATTTCCACAACCACATCATCATCATCATCATCATCTTCAAAGAAATAATTGTGAGGGTTTAGGTCTTGTTTGGTAACACTACTGGAAAACCGTAAAGAGCTGTAATGGGGTGGTTGAAAACTTGAAACCGTAAGGATTGTTTTAGAAAGTTGAGTTTTCAAGTATGTTCGGGTGGAAACAACTGTAAAGATGTATGAATTGTTGAAATGACCGAAATGAACATGAACTATTTACGAAACAACTTAATAATACCAATTACTCCCTCCACCACATACCATATTCGGTCAACCTCATGTGCATTTTATGAGGGCAAAAATGTAACTAACGTTTTATATCTCCTTTTTGTGGGAGACCAAAATCTAGCATGAGACATTGAGTTCACGCATGAATCAACTCCTTAAAGAAGCTTGGCATAAAGTGGCATACTTTAAGTTACTATTTTATGTATTTTACCGAACAATTTACTGACAATTGCTTTGAGAATGCAATTGTTACCAAACAAGCACTTAGCAGTAGGAGTAGGATTGATCAAGACATGTTGGGCCAAATGGTTAAAACACTTTGAATTTCTTTTGATGTCTTGTGTTCTAGCCTCATTGTCGGCGGTATGAGGCGTGATTTGTGGGGTGGGGTGGGGTTTAAAATCACGTTTTTTTTGGAAAGTGAAAAAACACTGTTATTTCGAGTATGGCGACTGATTGCTGATGAAAAAAAAAGAGTAGGATTGGAAGGAGGTACTAGCATAGCATATGCGCATGCTGCGTAGATCAAGTTGCTACTATTTTTATGGGCACTAATGGTGCATTACACGTAGATTGCAGCAAAAGAAACAAGGCTATCACACCCTCATGGGGTTAGGTAAATTCCTGAATTGTGACCTCCCAGCCCATTGTTTGCAATGTAAGATACCAAGAATGCCCTTTCTTTTGTATGTAAAGAACCACTCTTGGCCTCTTAGGTGACCATGATTCATGGGTATTTCAGTCAATTGACAACTAAAAGCTACCTCTCTATGTATATATAAAATAGCAAATGAGAAAGGCTGTGCTCTTAGCCTGTGTGCCTGAACACCAAAACCACATCTATGATCTATCTAGAGCAGGTCATGCCCCTGTTTCCACTAAGCCAATATGGGTTTTAAATATATGAGCTGTGACACATTCATTGTAAGTTTATAACATGTTTACGACCCTGTGGTCAAGACATCGGGATTGAGCTGCCAGAAAATGGAGAGGGTAGAACATATACATTTTGTGGTTAGGACATGCATGTAAAGACACGCGTCAAGACTTTTACTTACAATGTTATTTACGAACATATCATAATAGTGAGGTACACATTACGGATTGAATTGTGAAGAAAAAGAGTTGGTAGGGATAGAGCACATATATTTCACAGTTAGGGCATTGTTTGCACATAACATGTTTACGGCTCGATCTGTGCATGCAGATAGTTAAAGACACGCATCAGGACTTTCACTTACAATGTTATCTACGAACATATCAGCATATTGAACCAGACATAGGGGATTATTGTGTTGTGAAGTAAAAAGGTTTAGGAGAGGTAGAGGACATACATTTCATAGTTAGGGTATTCTATAACACATTTACGAGCTTGTTGGTGCACGTAAAGACACGCATATAAGATTTCACTATTCTACGAGCATATCAGAATATTGAGCTAGATATCGAGGATTGAATTACGAAGAAAAAGAGTAGAGCACGTACATTTCGCGGTTAGGATCGCCCCAATTGTACCATCCTTTGGGCATGATAATGTTGTCCATATAAGTGTAGGCAAAAACAACCCTAGAGAAGGGTCCCCAAGCCCTACCAAGGTAGAGAGCCCCTGAGCCAGTGACCTTACAGTTGACAAATGAGAAGCCTGTGTCCTCCAACATGCTACTCCTCCCTTGTGCTGTTAATGCTCCTGTGTACTGTGCTATTGCATGCACATGACAACCCTAAACACATTGCAAAATCCAAATCAACACCCAATTCAATTCACAACAATTGGTTTCAAACTTCAATTGGGATTGATTCTTGTACCTCAAACAGAGACAGAGCATTTCCAAATATGAAATCCACAGACCCTTCAATGTAGCAATCTTTGTAGTAGTGCCTGCCCAGATGATCATAGAGTGTGTCCTGTGCTCCCAAGAATCTGCATCCCAAAAATGTTGCTGTGTCTGCTGAGATCCTAAAAGCAACTGCTTGCTTCCCTATAGCTCCTGGTGCTGGAACTGGTGTTGTGTTCTGGGTTTTTCATTTCATGAAAATCAAGAGCAAGAACAGTACTGGGTTTGTGAAGAATCAATCAAAAGATCATGAATGTACCTTGAAGGTGATATTCTTGGCTATGAAATAAGGTGAATTCACAGCAAAAGTTGCAGAATTGTAGGTTCCAATGGGCTGGCCTTTAGCCCCAATTGTCTTGGCTGTGTCTCCCCATTGCACAATTGTCTTATCTGCCCCTGCTCCTTGGATTGTGCTGAATGATTTCAATGGTGGTATGTTCACCTTTTCACTACAAAAATCATCAAAATTCACAATTTTGATTGATACCCATTTCACATTTCATCAACATAACTTCAAAAGCACAAGCAATTTGAGGAAAAAGAAGAAATTAGATTGACAAAAGAAACCACAAATATCATCACTCGTCAGCTACAGAGCACTCTGTTTTTGTAGTTAGTAGAAAACAGTACCAACTCTACAACCAACAATCAGTTTGATCAGAAACTAAAAGACACAACAAGAAACAAAAAAAATAGAATCACTTTCTCTCCAATCCATAAATAAATGAAAAAAAACAAGCTGAGTGTGGACAAACTGTAGAATCCGTGAAGCTGCAGACCCACAAGCAAAACAACACACACATGAAAAAAGCACAAGAATACAAATCATCAAATATGAGCTCAATTGGTTTCAGCAAAAGCAGAGGACTCACGTGTAGACTCCTGCATGGACCTTGATCACCACTCTCACGAGATTGATGAAGGGCAGAGAATCAATGGCGTCCTGAATTGTGGTAAAGTCTCCGGCGGCCGGGTTCTTGGCGACGGTGAGGGTGTAGGAAGGGAAGAGCTTGTTCTTGGCAGCTTTGAAAACAGAGTGCTTGAGGCTCCCAACAAAATTGACCCATTTCATGAATTGCTGTTCTGATAATTGGGTTCGAGTCGAATTCTTCTCTAGTTGCTTCCCTTTCGACATCCTCGGCCTCAGTCCCTTGGTGTGGCATTGTGTTTGAGTGCAATTTATCAGTAAAATTAGAAGAATTGCACTAAACAAAATGTGTTGAAACCTTGACATATAGAGAGAGAGAGAGAGCAAAAAAAGAAGAAGAATATTAGTGAAAATGAGAGGAGGTTGGAGAAAAGAATGTGTTGTGTACACAAGCTGGCTTGGCTTGGTTTGGTATATAATGAGTGAAACTTGGTACTTTTGTTTGTTGCTAACATTTAATTTTTATTTAGTACTTTGGGGGTTTTAGGTGGAAAGTGATGTTGTTGAAATTGAGAATTGAGAATCGATGACAAGGATCGAAGAGAGGTCACGGGTGCTTCTACAATGTGATTTAGAGAGAGAAAGAGGAGAGAGAAAGAGGGTTTTTTCACAATCACAGGCAAACAATTTGAGCCACAGCCTCAAGGCTCTCTCACAAGACAGCTTAATGTGTTGTTGCTCTGTTTTTATTTTTCTTTGTTGCTCTGTTTTCTCTAAAATTTGATTATGTGTTTTGCAATTTTTTTGTTGTTTTGTGGTGCCCGTGAGGCTCTCTCTTCCTGTTTGTCTGTGATTGTGACTATATTCTTGTTTGGAGTATGGTTGGATGGATAATGGGGCTGTGGTTATCTATGTTGATGTTCATATTATAATCTTTAATTCTTCAAGTTTATGAGCTTTACTTGTACCTACCATGAACCATCATCTTTCAATCATGGCCGTCCAAACTCTAAATAATTGTTTTTGTTTATACCATTACCTCTACAAATTTCCACAACTTTTTGTATGGTTGAGATCAGTTGGGCTGAAAAAAGATTGAAATATGCTACTTTTTATAAGAAAGTAAATCAAGGTTTCTGAGGCAAGTGATTCTAGCGTTTTAGATTCTGTTTGAGGTTTCGGGTTTGAGTATTTTTACCGACAATCTGAGGTGAAGTTTTGTGTTAAAAATGAGCATTATCATCTGTTGTGTTCCTCAACTTTAGATAAAAGTACATACTAGATCGTATTTTGCGACGAACTGTCTCATAAATTAAGCAATGATCAAAGTATTATTAGTATTTGTTTGGATTTCCCAATTGAATACTCTCTCTTTTTGTACTCTTGTGGTGTGGTAGCTTTTTCTTAACATGGGCATGGGCGTGCACAAGCCACACCACTCCACTCCACTATTGAGTATTGAGTATTGAGTGGAGGTTGTAGAATTGACAAGTCATTTACTCACAATATGAGGCTTCTCATTATAGCAACCGGAATTAGGAAAACTCGTGCAACTACACATTCTCATTATATTTGGTCAGCTCCGCTCCCCCATTTTATTAAATTCTCATCACACGCGCATTCAATATTTGTTGAGTTCTATTGAATGCTATGAGAATTCGATTTCACGAAATGGTGTTAATTGTCAAATATGGTACTAGATGTCGAAAGGTACTTAAAAACGAATGGATAAAAATGTGATACGTGCGGTTTAAATGTCACATCAATGTATTCTCGAAAACTCAAACATCTTAATAACGTAGCGATGTGTGGCACTCGATCACCACGTCATCTCTATCTCGCAGTTACGAAACTTGAATCTGAAACGTGCGTGAGTTCGTCACTGCTGACTCGTTCTCAAGACACACCTATGCGTACTCGCTCTCAAAGTGCGTCCGTATGGACTTGCTCATGTGATCACAATCCTCCCCAAACAAAAAATGTGCTCAAGACATCGTCCATCAAGCCTCATTCAAGGTCGAAAGATGCTAGAAGGTAATTTTCCTTGACGGGCTGGAGCTGTTGGGAAATGATTTTGGCACACCCTTTTTTTTTTCCATCCGTTCGGTCGTTGCGTTCTTCTTCAAATCACTTCCAAGGGCCTCGAAGAAGGGTACAATATTTAGCCTCCACGAAAGACTCCCAACGAACCTGAGGGAAGCTCACGTGCCACCTCCAAAGCTACCCGCCTCACTGGGTTACTATCAAAATTCACCGTC
Source organism: Pelargonium australe (assembly GCA_036897465.1). Taxonomy (NCBI): domain Eukaryota; kingdom Viridiplantae; phylum Streptophyta; class Magnoliopsida; order Geraniales; family Geraniaceae; genus Pelargonium; species Pelargonium australe. The sequence goes on from JAYMTH010000393.1 coordinate 8,526, forward strand.
TCGTTGAGTCACCCCCAAGGCTCCTCATCCCGCTGCATCACTTTCAAGACTCCTCGCCTCATCAGGTCACCTCCAATTTTTCCCGCCTCGTCGGGTCACCACCAAGGCCCCCATCCCGTCAAGCCACCACCACCGCCTAACCCTAAATGTGTTTAATTTTCCCAAGTCAAAAAGGGCCCATCAAGGTGAATAATTGAGTGAATGAGCATTTGTACAACTAAAATGAATGATTCGAGTAAAGCAAAAACAAAAGCAAATGTAAAAGAGAAATAAAATGGTCCCGTGAAGAAATCAGGAGCTGAAGAGTCCAAACAGTAGCAACCAAAGAAACAAGGTCAATTGGAACTGAGTCTGTAGTCAAGTCAAGAAGACTCAGACTGGTGTGGTTTGGTGGTGGCCATGACTCACAACACAGCTCCTGTTCTGGCAAAACAGCTAATTGTTAGTACTATTAAAAGTGTTGATGAACAAACAAATGATGCAATCTTTGAAATTGAAATGTTCCTTACAAGTACTTCAACAGACAACAAACACTCTTGTGGCTGTCTCTTATGGAGTTCCAGATTCTTACACAGACCAGAGATCCTGCACATCATATGTTTATGTCACATGACTCATCATATATAATTTCTTTTGATAAAAGATAAAGTACTTCATATTAAGCGCTTTGAATTTCCTTTGATGTATCAGGTTCGAATTTTCTTGCCGACGATATGAGGTGAAATTTATGGGTCTAAAGAAACCTAACAACTAACAGGGTGATGCCCCCACTAGGGAGGTGAGAAACACTGGCCTTCACAAGCCCTGCTGTCCCGTCGCTTATCAAAAATGAAAAGATAAAAAAACAGAGCGAATAGCATTTAGGTTATTACATACCCACAAAACATGCATTGGAGCAACTAAAATATCAAAATAAACATAACACTCATTTTGAGATAATTTGTTCCGAGACATCATCGGTGGTCACTTGTATTAATGTTATAAAAATCGAAATGTAGATATGTATTTTGTGACATCATAGAGGAGTGGTTTAGGGATTGAACCCTACACTTCTTTTGCTGATAGCAACATTATCTTTGTCCATTGCTAACTTTACAGATAATATATGGTTGGTGCAGTACGGACCATTTCTCCATTTGTAAGGACAATATCACCAAATATTTCAACTTATTCTCTCTTCATCAACACAATATAAGCAAAACTCTCAATATCTGATCTCCACCATCATTTTGGCATATTTCCAATCCATACTCTACAAGTCCATAACACCTATTAAGAGTTAGGGATCAAATGTTAGGATCAGTCACAATCATAGCAACAATCCAGATTTCATAAAAACAAAACAAAAAACATCTCACAAGCCAAGATCAAGAAAAGTTTGAAAGATTAATCCAATGTTGTTCAAAAAAATCGACCCACCATCTTTGAACTAATTCACGAGACACTGACATTGCTGTGTGCCAACTGCCAAGACTGGTACTGTGCCCCAAGACCAACCTGTAGTTTATATAAACTATGGGCCATTGGAGAACTAGAAGACATTGAAAGAGATGGGAGTTCATTTACGTACCTGGAATAGTGGTTCTGGCTAGGCACATAGATACTTACAGAGGAGACCTCAGGCAATGCTTTGGAGGTAGGTGAAGTGATGTAGACAGACGATAACGACTGTAGTGAAGGGGAAGAGCTGATGCCAGGTGGTGTCGGGATTGAAACAAAATGCCGCCAAGAGGGATGCAGGTAGGAACAGTGCATAATACTCCAAAATGGCTGGCCAAGCACTGAGGGATGTAAGAGGCTGTCTAATGATGAGGTAGAGAAAGGAGGGCATGCACCGGTTATACCTTCATTGATGGCAACCCAACTCAAAACAATCAATCCCATGTGCGAACAAAAAGCAATCGAGTGGCAAGGAAGCAGGGACGGGGGCCTGGGACTGTAACCCGAGTTGCACTGCAAGTATCAAGCAAAATTTCAACTACCACATTATATGCAAGTACTGAATATAAAATGAACATATAACAAATACAAAAAGACAACCTGCCAAAGCACAAACAGGAATTTGATTCTAAACTGAACCATCAGATTGGTACATCCATCAGAGTAACCACAATTACCTGCAAGTTTCAGTGTAATATTAGACATTCCATTAACCAAGAATTCAACAGTACAAATTTTCAAGGTTAATCTGAAATGTATTTACGTAAATCAATAGCAACCTTACAGACCCACATGCCAACGCATGAGCTGGAGTTGGAAAATTTTGAGCATTCGCCACCTGAATGAGCTTTTGGATTCTTCTTTATAAGGGAGCATCAGGTAATAAAACACAGTACCAATGAAGTAACACTAACACAATTATGTATACATAGACAATTAAGTAACAAGGAGGAATAAGTAGATTCTCGTGATTGCCATGAAACAAGTTCCTCAACCACACCTGTAAGCTGTCCCTCAATAGTTCTCAAAACTACTAAGCATCAACATTCACCCTTATGTAAACTTCAAACCAACAGCGCATACGTACATGTTTCTTAGATGTTACATTGTGGCAAGTCAGACATTACAAGGCTTACAAGAAGCAATTATCAACTGCAGAATACCCAGAGTACCCACGGGTACAATCATAATTTAACTTGTTCCGAAAATCCAGAACTCATTTCTAGGTATCAACATAACGGCACTTCTTCAAGAAGTAGAAGCAGAAGTGCAGATACATCAAGAAGGATTTTCAACCAGTAGTCAGATATACAAGTTTTGTGTGATGGTTTATCGGAAGATAAACCTTATAAAGAAAGTATATTGTTTTACAATATGAAGAAATTGTGAATTCCCATCTACTGCTACATACTTATATGCTGTACAATGCTGATCAAGGGTATAATATAATAAAATAAATAGACATGATGACCCAAATGGCATTTAAACTTTCAGTTCTAAAGCATAATTTACAAGATCAATTAGCATTGGCACTAATATGTACATTACTTCACTGGCATGCTTAAGTCATTACTTCCAAACCTTGATAGTCCCATCTCTACTGCTTGATATCATTAGTCTTTGGTTTAACTTGACAGAAGCCAAAGACAGGATGGAATCACGGTGGCAACCAGCAGAATCAGTAGCAGCAGCGGTAAGAGCTGCCTTTGCAGTCAACTTAGTTGTTAAAGGTCGTCTCCTTGTCTCCTGTTTGTCACAAATGAAGTTCCAGTTTTAGCACTACAAATTAAAAGAAAAGCCAACAATACTTCAAGTAAAAGGTGAAGCGAACAACATATAATATAACTAGAATAGTTTTTGTTAATTATAATAAGAGACGGATGTGGAATTTGTGAGAAAACTGCCTTTTTTGTAAACCATGCATTAAACTATATAACCTCATAGACTGATCCGTTCCGAAACTATATGCCCACATGGGTTCTAAATATAATAAAAATGGGAGACAAGTTTTGTAAATTTGTCTTCCTTCTAAGAATCACAAAGGGTGTCAGAAATGCACACATGTGCTCCTAAAAAGGTGGCTTAATTTTACCATATTGCACATGAGTTGTCATTTTCAGTATGAAGATTGCATAGCAAGCAACTCCAAGATGAATTCTCAAGCATGAAATTATGCAATATACCTGGACAACTTGAACACCAACGCTGGATTTGGTTTCATAAAAATCATCGTTCCCAACCCCCTTCAAATTCGGCCCACAGATACAATAACTTCGATCAGGGCTGCAAAAAATAATAGAACTGATTACAAAACTGTCATCATGATAAGAGGCAAAAGAAAGAAGAGAGAGGGAAAGACAGGGCACAAAAAAAAAAAAAAAAACACCTGCAATGGTCCCATCTACGTATCTTCAAGTCAGTACCACCAGTCAACAAATCACCCCCAGGTAGTGGTAGCAATGAGCGGACACCAGGAAGACGGGAAGGAGGTTCATTCAGTTCATCAACTCGGTATTTTGGATTGACATTTCGTCTCAGATCTGGTTTAGAATTGGCCTTGCTTGATGGTCTGGCCAATGCCCAAGGCAGGTCGGGCATTTCAGCATCACTTTCATGATTTGCCACCCTCAGTACCTAGAAGCAGAATTGAAGTTAGAAACTAAGTTTAATTAGGTAATGACATACACAGAGCATAAATAGTAGAACTCAGCCCTGATAGATGCAAAAAGTAACACGAATTTGTACAATGCTACCATGAAACATCAAAAACCCACCCTCCTTACCCCAATCGAAGAAGAGCTTCCAGTTTTATTGGTTCTCATAAATAAAAAATTCCATATCATCATAGACGAGATGAGATTGAACAGGCTATGCTCAAGCTCTTTTTACATTGTATCATTTAGTTATCCACCGGTTAGTCCAGAATAGTTGATTGCAAAAGTTGGGTAACAAGTAAAAGTAAGAGTTTAAAAATAACAATTTTTTTGCACTAAACTGAATTAAGTTTTATGAAAATATTAAAAATAATTTGGTATTTCAAAATTTGGAACCAAGGTGAGTCCTGCCACTATGACTAGCAGAGTAAATTAAAACATTTTGTCCCCTGTATATCTATTTGTCAGTTTTCTATGATGTTTAATCACCCACAAATCCAAGAAAAAGATTAACGAAGGGACGTACCTGGTGGCAGCTCCCATTTTCTGCATTCCAAAGAGAAACTTCATTGCAACCAGCAGCTACATAAACGAAAGGCCTTGCACTAGTAGATATAGGAGCATTTGAAGGAGGAACGAAAAGGCACATCTTCTCTACAGGGCATGAATTGGCATATTGCCATGAGTTCACAGGTACAAGGAACCTGAGATCCCAGAGAGTAAGCACTCCCCTTGACGACCCTGAAACAAACCAATTTCCACAAGGACCTGTTACCAAAGAAGATACATAGCCTTCCTCAGGAAATGCTTTTAGCATCCATGCATCTGAATTTGTTCTTATATCCCATAGATGGATCCCACAATTTTGGGTGCTGTACATAACCAACTGACTGGGGCAATTATCAGCAGTGTAGTTCAAAAGACTAAGTATGGCACCTTCCTTTATATCTTTCTTCTTAATATCAGCAATACCTGAATACTTCTCAACAACATTTCCAAGACCCCTGGAGAAGTGATCAACAGAGAACATATGTAACATGCCATCACATGCACCGACAATGACTTGAGAAGATCCCCGAAGCATAGCAGAGCAAAGCGCTCGGCTTCCCTCCAGGTGGTAAGTAAGTCTCGACCTAAATGAAATGTCCTTCTCCAACTTCCTTGAATCCCACACCTTTGCAGTGGAATCATCCGAGGCACTCACAAAAAAACTATGATCAGTTGAAATTGCTATGTCATTGACAGCAGAACGATGTTCCTGGAGATGTGCGACCAACACTCCACGGGGCCTCCAACCTACATCTGGAACTGAAGATGTCCGCGCATAAGATGGCACTCCAATTAGATTGCTAGGGCTAGAAGCATCTTCAGCAGCAGCAGCAGAAGTTCCTTTTATTGTTCCAGATAAACCCAACTCCTGAAATTTGTTATTGAGATAGGTTGCTTGGTCATTTTCCCTGCCATCTGGTTCATGAACCACTCTGTAGAACTGCTTAGAACCACTGCTTATGCTGAATGAACCTGACACAAGCTTAGGTGTGGGAACCGAACTTGCCAAGCTAAATGATTTATTCACTGGATCCACCCAAGGCATGGATGATGAACCAATTCCCAGCGAGTTTACTTGCACTGGCGAATCAGATGCCACTGGAGGAATACCTGCTGCCCGTCTGTCCATGCTAAAGGAGTACAAAGGTATACCTTCTGATGATTTATCACACATAAAGCTATTCACACCATTAACATGTGGAGACATAAATCCTGAGAATTGTAACTTCTCTGAACATATTGGATCACGGATATCAGTAGTGTTATTAGCATTGTGCATAAAGCTTCCCACAGCTCTCAATTTTGGCTCATTATCAACGCATTCAGTTAGCTCTGGCTGGTGCAATGCATTGCTAACAGGTTTTTGACCCCCAGAACTTTTTTTCTTGTCCGGCCAGCTCTTCATTGAATTTAAATCCTCCATTTTTTTCTCAAGTAAATCCACAATTTCCCATTGCTTAGGCTGTGCCGATGAATTATACCATATCTTCCTCTGCCTCTCCAACATGTCTGAACTCCTGGCATTTTCTAGGTACTGGTAAACTACCTGTCTAGATTTTGGAGGCTTTAAGCATGAAATAAGTGCCTTCTCAGAAGCAAGAGACGCTGGTTGTCTGCGAAGGAAAGGACGTATGACTGGGGCAAGGAACACATAGGAATCTACAGCGCCTAAGCTTTCACTGCTAGCAGCAATGAAAGTGACAGCTGACCTTCTTACCCATTGACTGGGATAACATAACAACGGAAAGGCACGTTCAATCATTTCAAGCAATATTCTCTTCCGTAGGAAACCACTTCTGCATAGAACTGCCAAGCAGTTCAAGGCATTGGCAATGACAGCTTCCGTAGCATCACTTAAAGCCTGCTCAATGTAAGGTGAAAGATATTCCTCCACACTTCTTTGCCCCACAAAGAAGCAGACATACACTATTTGCCCATAAAACACTGCCCTTAGCTGCTCATCTCGGTCATTTAGAAAAGCAGGGAGTACAGGTAACAGAAAGTCATTGCTTTGTCTCTGTCCAAAGAAGCAGCAAAGGTTACCAATATCCTGAAGAAGTGCTCTCCGGATACTTGGAGTTTGCTTTGGACCCATAACAAGTTCTTGAACAACATCAGCTATAGACTTCCTCAGATGTGCAAGTTGTGCATCACTACTAACCCTGTGAAGCCGTCCAGATGTTTCTCTCAGTGAACCCTTCTCTGATGAACTCAATTCATCTAGAACCCCTGCCTCACTCAAGCTTATTGAGTGAACCAAGAACCCATAAGCAGTAAGTGACAACTTAGCTAAATTACCAGCATAGCATATCCTCACACTTTCCTCTGGATCATCAGGAAGCTTGGAAAGCATTGGAAGAATGTATTCTGGAAATATTTTGGCATCGCTGGGAGGAAAATCTCGGATTAAAGGCAATATATCACATAGAGTCTCTAAGGCGGCACAACGCACAATTGCAGCTGGATCTGAAAACATTCCAATAACATATGGAAGCACACGCTGCAAACGATCTTCATCATCAATATATAAAGCAGAAGCCTTCAGTAAGAGTACTGCTCCCCTCCTCAAATGGGGCAACTTGACATTGCGTAAGCAGGAACAGAGCAGAGAGGTAATCAGAACCATACCTTCACATCTCATACTATCTTCTGGTAATGGTAAGAAAGGCATACCAAAGGTATCCGACTGGCTGTCATGCTCAGACATCAAGGAACTCAAATCATTCATTGTAATCTTTTTCAGAAAGGGATGATCATTTTTCCTAAAAGCATTGGAGATAGTTTGAAGTAGATCATCAGGAGATTGCATGCCACACTTTCCGAGGCTTTCAGGAAATGTAGAATTGGGGGCTTCCTCTTGCCTTGGCTTTGCACAAGAGTTATGATTATCTTGTTTTACATCCCCAAGCAAAATGTTGATGTCACCAAGAAGAGCACGTTGTTCACCATTTATGTCTTTCTCTAATATCTCCTCTCTTTTTCTCAAGGAGTCGTTCGTAGAAATCAATTTCTGTTTCGCAAGCGTCTCTTGTGATACTTTTCCACAAAGGTTATTTGGAAAACTCATTCCACTACCTGCACTTGTCTTGTTGCTAGTCATTTGCTTAAGTATCTCGTGGAAAACACTCTGGCACATTGCGATCTACAGCGGAAATTGCGCAGAAGAAAGGTAATATGAGTTGCCAGTGATATCAATTATAGAAGATATATACTGTGTTAGTATCGTTTACCCTCATATCAGAATGAAGAGGATTCCAGCAGCAGTAAAAATTGTGAAGGAATGGTGAAAAATAGCTTGGGAACACAGTGCCTACATAAGTCTGAAGGTAGCTTTCAGCAGATAGCCGGGACTCTGGCTCCAACTGAATCATATGGCGTATCATCTTTCTGATTCCAGGATCCGGAATCTGCGTACCAGGGCAATATATAAAATCATATAACATGCAGCACAAGGTGAAATCAAAGGCCAAAAAGGGAAGCAAGTGTCTGGCATGTAGGAACAAATAATAATAGTGCGTGATTTGAGATATTGCGGCCATAGACAACATTGGATGCTAAATTGGAGTTACATGATTGAAGTTAATGAAATTTTAGAAACGTGTCAAGTAAATAAAGAAAAAGAAGAATGCACATCTGCATAGAAGAAAAATAGGGTACCTTCTCAAGAATTTGACAAGGATCATATTGCCCTCTACGGTAAGCAAGAAGCTGGGAAAGTTCAAATAGTGGTTGGCCCTCGAGGAAAAGTTCCGCAATTACACATCTAAAACAAAATAACATGACAGGTGGAGTAATCACAACACGAAAAACTATTACATAATTCTACTGAAACATAAAAGCATGTTGACATCTCTGATGATGTAATAGCTAAAATGTTTCTTAAATTAAATAAAGAAGATATAGAGACAATGCTCACCCTACAGCGAAAATGTCCATAGATGGCCTTAAGGGGGCATCTTGTGCAACTTGCATTTCACCTCCATGCTCATAAAACCTCTGCAAATTGAGAGGAAAGGCAATCATGATTTTGGGGGGAAAGATATATTTGATAAGTATTCAATAATAAGTTGTCACTAGCAGGTGGAGATTTTCTCTCTTTTATGCTATAATATGTTAAAACTTCATGGATGAAATCTATAACCAGTGTTAAGAGAATTCCAATCAACAAATAAGAATTAATTGTCCATACATGAACATACCTTTAGAGTTTAACTAGAATCCTGTACACTAAGCTAGACTATAAAGGAATGCCCAAACATACAGTTGTCTTTAACTATAAGTATAATGATGAAAAAAATAGATATATATTGTAAATAATGTATGTGTGTGTGTAAGGAGAGAAATAAGAACCAACCTCAGGTGCAAGATAACAAAGCCTTCTTCCCCCAGTGTCAAAGAAAAATGAAAAATCCGAAGGATCGTCGTAGGGAATGTATGTGGGTTTAAATGAAGCGAAGTCGGCAAGGTAAAGCCAATTCCACGAAGTGACCAGAACATTTTCACACTTAATATCACCTAGAACAATGCATAAAGTAAACAAAATAAAATTTCACTCTATCATTGGTAAAGCAAATTCACCAAAATGACCAAACTCACCATGACAGATTCCATTCTCATGACACTGTTTCACAGCCAGAAGTAACTGCACAACCACCAGAAAATAAAATGCTAAGAGGATCTATAATCATTAAGTACATCGTGTTAAGAGATAGAGAGGACTGGAATGTACCTGAAAAGCCAACCATCTTTTCTCAACGAAACTGAGAAAGGGCCGTGTGCTCAATCGATCGTGGAGATTATTGAAGAAGTACTGCCTCAACAAGTAAGCAGCTTTATCTGTTTCTTGCCAAAACTAAACAAAAACACCCCAAAGAAGAAAATTAGAAGACAACTCCTCTTTCTTCACCTAGGACAACAAAAATCCAAAAAAAGAAAAAGAAAAGGAGTATTGATATCATTAATTCTACTCCATTATTTAAGCCACACATTAAAAGTCTGCTTATTTAAGAATTATACCCCTTCTGGCTCAATGGAGAGAGAAGCATATCCATCCTAGAAACAAAACAAAAAAAGGCCAAAACTTTGAGTTCTGTCCTGCTTCCTAAGTTTCCAGAGTTTTTTTCAGTATCCAAATAAAGCATGATCATCCAATGGGTTAATGAGGGAATTGACAAAAGTTTGGCTGTCAAATCAGCTCACTGTACTCACTCCTCTTGTGCCATACTTACTATTATCAGCCAAACCAAACAGGACAATGCAAACTCCAATAACCAAGTTGGCAAATTTGAAATTGAAAAATCTAAGGTCCCTCAGACTCGGAACAAGCTAGATACACGTACTTAGCAGAATTCAACAGGCAATACTGGAACTCCTATTTATCACAATTTTTATTGGGGCAAAATATATACAACTAATTAAACTGAAATAATTCTAATTTTTCTCTCTTGCTCCGTTTCCACGGCCAATCAATACAATCAAATCAGTCAATTAGCTAGTAATTGGAATGCGTAGGAGCTAAGCTAGCAAGAGAATCGGGGGAGGAACCTGGAAGGGGCAGACGTGGGGGTGGTCAAGGGCACGGAAGGTCTCCTTGATGTGGAAGAGTCGGCGCTCGTACTCACGGAGATCGATGGAATCGCCGCGCTTGAAATAAACCTTGACGAGGACGAGACCCTCGTCGTGCTTGCACTGAATCGACTTGAAGAAGCGGCCGCGACCAAGGACTTCGGTGAGGACGAGATTGTAGGAGGAGGGGAGGTCGTGGAGGTAGTACTCGGAGGCGGAGACCTGGGTGGTGCGAGCGATCTTGTTGCCCATTGTTGTGGCTACGCAGTGGCAGTAGCAGCTGCTTCCTGGTGCTCAGTTATCATCTGGTTCTGGCCGTGAATTTGCTATTGCATCGTCGTCGTCGAAGGATACGAGACGAGACGATATGTTTGTGTGCGTCGATACGTGTTGTTTTGGGTAATTTGAGTTTCGATGGATTTGGGAGGTCTGATAGAGACGCCGATGGAGCGCGTGGTTGTGCCGTGCTGATATGGGTTTTAAATTTTTATGGGCCCAGCCCAACTAGCGGGATGGGCTTTTGTAGAGAGAAGCCTGTACAAAATTGGGATTGTATGTTTTTCTTATATACAAAATTGGGATTGTATTTGGTTAAGAGTAATGCTACATTAGTAAAAAAAAAAAAACTGAAGCTCTTTATCCGAAGTATAATGTCATTCAAACAAGCATGTATGCCGTCGAAAATGAGAGTATTTCTTGAGAGCCAAATGAACCACAACACGATAGAGTATAAGGAAGCCCAAAACTTATCATGCCGACCAGAACCGAAGAAAGCCGAGGGTCAAGATGAAAGCAAACCAAAGCAGACCGAACGAGGGTCCATAACCGGTGTCTCTTGTGTAACGCCGCACAACCCCTGATATTTCAAGATGAGAGGAGGAGCCGCCTCAATTTTCCTGAACCGAATGTATTCAAGTCACAATAGTCAAGCTATGGTTACCATCATTAAATTGAAAAGTAGAAAAATCGGAAGAATATTAATATTCATAGACATTGAAAGCAAACTAGGTCGTGTGAATAAATTTGGATAATAAATATGTCACCCATATCAACTAGAGGGGGACAATTTCGAGTTTTTAATATGAAGTGGCTCGAATTTGTAAGGCTTGGTCAAACTAACTAAAGATCGACTTTTAGATTGTTGACCAGACTTTACTTTCGTGAATCAATAGTGCGAATTGTACAATTTGATTCAAAAATTTACAAATAAAATTGTCAAAAGTTTGATTGGATTGGATTCGAAAAGTCCACAAATTTGGGTTAAAATTCTCCACCCCTAAAGTTCTTCATTGGTTTCTACTGTTGGGTTTTCTGAATGACCCTCCTTAAACTTTGGGATATCCGCCCAAATCTTCATTTAGACTGATAAATATTGTTTGATGATGTTAATTGGATTCTTAATATAGTTGCTATCTGTCACTCCTTTATTCACTCCACAATCCATTTGGAGTTATTGAATATGTGATCTTCATCTTCACATTTTTGTCTCTAAATATACTGTGCGAACCCGATATTTTTATTTATTTATCAATAAGTGTATCAGCCAAAAATATAACAACCGATACTCGAAACGAAAATACATGTCTGTCACTCTCCGTAACAGAATTCAAACATCAAATTGATTAGATCTCACCGGATTAAATTCCAGACCAGATCACAGTTCAAGGCAATAATCTCACAATATTTTATTTCAAATGAGACCATAGCAAGACAAGATCAAGATCAGAGCCTAATTCAACATCATCGATCAATATTTACAATCAAACCAGAAAAATCAACGCATCTTCGTCAAGCGTTGGCGATCGGATCTGCTTCTGGTTCGGGATCTTCGAAGTTTGGATCCTTGGCATCGAGCGCTCCTTTCTGGAACTCCATCTCCACCGGCGAGATCATTGCGTCGCCGGACCACGTTTACTTGCCGCCGCAACCTCCCTTCTTCGGCGATCCATTCATCCCCGTCGCCGACTTCCTGTCCTTCCTCGCCTCCGGCTTACCGGAGCTCTTGCCGCCCTTCCCTTCGTTCTTCATTTTCTCTGAAATCTGTGTTCACAGGTAGTGTTGTGAGTGATGGTGGTGTCTGGTTCGTGCATTATATAGAGAGAAGCTGGCTGTGGACGGTGGATTGGGGTTGATTGTGACAATCGGTTGGCGTGGAGCCGTCTGATTTTATGATGGGTAATCGGATAAGATCGACATTGTATTAAAATTGATACCGTATTTTATTGCTGCGTAACGTACTGTCTGTTACGAGCAGTCAGGCACGTGAGACTAAGCCGCATCGGCCGCCATGGACGTTCTCCTGATCTCGCCGTTCAAAGCCGTATCGTGGCTTAAATCTAGAGGTAATGTAAATTAGTTCAACATTTAAATTAGTGTTAATTAGTTTTGCCTCCCATGAGTTTGTCAATTTTAATGTTTTAGCCCAAATTTTATTTTGCGTATGGTTTTAGCCCATAAAATTTTCAATTTTTTATTTTGACCCTACTAACTTATTACAACAGGTGACTTACCGTCACACCTAGTCTGCCATGCAATCCACCTCATCATATGCCTCCGCCAATCGGCGTCTTCAAGTCATCCTTCAAGCACATCTTGTTATTCTAAATCGGCACGATCAATCACATGTTGAGACACTGACTTCATAGCGTTCAAAGTACATCGTCGTGTGCATCGCTTCCATGACCTGCTCGACGACGCCAGTCACCAGGGGGCGATTCCGTCTATGGGGATCAAGGTAACATGGCGTGGAGCACCATCCCTACCGGCCCGAGGCATGTAGGTAACAGATAGGTTGGGGTTGAAACTTAGAGCAAGTCTCGGAAAAAGTACTACACAATGACTTAGCGAGTAACTGCTTGAGGATCAATATTGATCGTTGCGCCATTAAAGTCGATACAACCAAGTTCTCGACGACCGGTTTCTAGGATTTTGCGGTGGTCGGAGAATTGAAGCAAGCGATCGACAAAGAGTTGGAAAGAGACTTAT
>JAYMTH010000394.1:0-21714 GCA_036897465.1 Pelargonium australe
CCCCAAAATTCAGGATAATAAAGTCGAGGCCCCAATTAGTTGTCGAGCCACGAAAGAATTTAGTGTTTATTCTTTCTATTCAAATATGTTACTTTCCTATTAGAGCTCGATTTTATTTTTTTTATTCTTTTTTTATATAGAGCTCGATTTTAAGTGGGGGGCTATTACAATGCGTGAAAGAAGGAAAATTCATATATTATCAAAGTGGATATAGTCTGACCTATAAAGATGGCATGAATTATTATTATATGTTGAGGAAGCAATATATATGAGGGTTTGAGAGTTTTTAAATGACTAGACACTCAATGTGTCAAACGGTTCAAGACATCGTGAATCTTCGAGATCTCAAATTCGAACCTCTAAACCGTTGTTGGTATCGTTGATAAAAGAAATTGCTAGACACTCTGGTGTGTTTCATACAATGTTGAGTTGTTGACTAACAATATTGTTGTGATCATCTTCGTTAGTGAGAAAAAACTCTTATCAAATTGGTTCTACATTGTAGCTGCAAAGAATTTTCATTTTGCATTTTTAGATGTAAGATTGACGTTAGGGTGTGTGCTAAGTTAGACATCGCACATGTAGCAAATTAATATCAAATTTGTTTTACGTGTCTTAGTCGAGCCATATAGTTAAGTGGCGAATGAGGAGAGATGATTAGTACATGTATACTGTAGCAATAAGCTTCCAAATGAGAGATTATTGATTTATTATAGAGCCTGATTTGAAAGGGAGAATTATTTAAAAGCTACAAGAAACTCTTTCTCTACCATCCAAAATTAAAGATCTCTAAAATTGGTAAGTACAATCAGGTATAACGGAAAGAGACACAATAGAGCCAGTTGATCTCCACTTCCAAGAGACACACTTAAAATCAAACTTAGGGATGCCAACGGGATGGGTTTAGAGCGAATTTTGTAATCCACGTCCCACCCTATATCCTGATCAAAGATTTTTATCTTACCCCGATCTTGTCCCATGTCTCGAAAATTCCCGCCCTGTGCCCCGTTCAAGTTGAAGACATCGGATTTCTGTTGAGTACGTGTTAGATTGCCATCTCTAATCAAACTCTTAACCACTTTATAAATCAGTCAAAAATTGAGTATAAAAAGGAAATACATTTTTGAGTAGAAATAGGGGACAGAAATTGACAAAATATAAATAAAGCCAAAAAGAATAAATAGGCAATCCATCCAATAATATATCACCAATTCACACATCCTTACTTCTCTCTCTCCTCCGAATCCAAATAGCAATAAAAAGGGATGAACGGGGTCTCTTTCCTAAAAAAAAAAAAAAAAAAAAACATTGAACACCAAGAAGCAACAGAACATCATCATCTCAACAATTACTAAGAAAACCATCTCCTTTCTCTGCAGACCAAAGCTTGTTGTTCCTTAAATCCCAAACATCATACACTACACAATACACACTCACGACTTCGATTTACAGACACCAAAACCAAACATGAATTTCCGCAACAACTGAACCCACAAACAAATATTTGGTCAACTGGGTCGGAGATGGATCCTCGAGACCACCATACCCATACCCGCCTCGTCGGCGACTACTTTCTTGGTCCCAGAATCGGGTCCGGTTCCTTCGCCGTCGTCTGGCGCTCCCGTCACCGGCACTCCGGCGCGGTCGTTGCAGTCAAGGAGATTGACAAGAAGCAGCTCAGCCCCAAAGTCAGTGAAAATTTGGTCAAGGAGATTTCCATTCTCAGCACCATTGATCACCCCAACATTATTCGACTTTTCGAAGTCATCGAGGTTTGTTAGCTTAGCTACTCTTTTGCTGTTCCAAGTTTCGATTTTTAGTGTTTGATTTTCATTTGGATTTTGGGTTTTTAGTCTGCGGATAGGATTTTTCTTGTGTTGGAGTATTGCGAAGGAGGTGATCTTGCTGCTTACATTCATCGCCATGGGAAGGTCTCAGAGGCTGCGGCGAAGCTCTTCATGACTCAATTGGGTAATTTACTTTACTATTGGATATTGCTTTTTTTTGCTTTTCATTAACTAACAATCAAGTTGTGTACTTGTTAGTAATTGGGCAATTGGGTTGGTGCTTAAGTTACAATCAGTTGATTATTCTAATGCTAATGAGTGTGCAAAGTGGGCGTTTTGATAGGTTTAAATGCTTATTGCTGGAGTTTCTTTTTTCAATTTGTTAGTTGTCTTATTATGCAGCTGAAGGATTGCAAGTGCTTCAAGAAAAACATCTTATTCATAGAGATTTAAAGCCACAGGTAATGGGGGTTACCATCTTGAGCTGTAGATGCATTGATTAGATTTCCTAATCTAGGGGCTATCTTACTATATTCTGAAGCCAGACCACTTTAATAATGATTGTTCACTATTAACTGGTACATTTGTTGGAAATTCTAGTAGCATTTATGGGATGTAGCACATGTACTTGAAAGATTATGTCATGCTTCGCATTTTGGGTATCATATATCTGGATATTCTTTTTATTATGGTTGTTTGGTAATTGAACTTCCAATTTCCATGATTGGTACGTTTAGATGCTTGAATTTTCTTCTTGATCTTTCTGTTTGAATTTGTAGAACTTGCTCTTATCTGGTAGTGAGGAGACTCCATTGCTGAAGATAGGGGATTTTGGTTTTGCAAGGTAAGTTTATTTGAGTAACTTGTCTAGATGTTTAGACGCCTGTGGTGTTCCTATTTGGTATGAAATTTAGAGCTGAATACCTAATGATGAATTTGAATTCTGTACAGTAACTATATCCCATTTCTTAGGATCCAATGCCTTTTATCATTAATATACTTGACGATTCTTTTAGGTTCTGTATGATATAGATAATCAGTACTTCCTTGAGTGAATCTCAACTCATGTCATTTATGTGATTCACTTAAGGAACATACACTGATTCCTATAATGACAGAGGTATACAATATTTAAAGATTCTTATAACATGTTAGAATATAAAGTTAATAGCTTAATGAAGCCTATCAAATGGATCATGACTCTAGTATGGCCGTATGGGGTTATTAGATGCAATAAATAAATGTGGCAAGCATCTATATTCTGCCCGGTAGACACTGGTAGTTTCACTAACTTCTAACTAATAAAGTAATACATTGGAAGAAGATATAATATCATTTGCATTTGGTCTTCTCCTGAATACATCTACATGCCAGGTCCCTAACACCCCAAGGGTTGGCTGACACTTTATGTGGTTCACCATTGTACATGGCTCCAGAAATCATTCAGAACCAGAAATATGATGCAAAGGTGATTTAGCTTAAAAAATTTACCTCAGCGATTGTACATTTTGAATTTGTGTCATTCTCATGTTCAGTAATTATTTACTTGATTCTCTCACATGTGCAGGCTGACTTATGGAGTGTTGGAGCAATTTTATTTCAGCTGGTGACTGGAAAGCCACCATTTGATGGCAACAGCCAGTTGCAGGTTTTTGTTTTACTATGTAATGTGGAAGTTCTTAAGTTCCATAAATATTTTTGCACTTATTCTGGTTACTTGCTGAGTGCAGCTGTTCCAGAATATTTTGACGTCCACTGAGTTGCGGTTTCCTCAAGGTACCTTAAAAGAACTACATCCAGATTGTGTGGATCTTTGCAGAAGCCTTTTACGTCAAAATCCAGGTACCGGATATTATCATACAATTTGTGTATGTTTCTGATCCTGTCCAGGCCCACTTGTGGCCACACCATGATACACACGCACAATTTACAATCTGACTTCAACTATATGAATAGTGTTATCATACCCCAAAGTTGGCTATTCTGTGTTGAGACTAACTCACATGTAAATATTGAATTTTCAGTTGAGCGGTTATCATTCAAGGAATTCTTCAATCACAAGTTTCTAAGGGAGCAGCCAAGGTAATGTTCAGTCCTTCAATTTCTTTCAACCACTATTTTAGGTTCATTTGCAACTATATACTTAGTGGGATGCTCATGGTATTCCTCTAGCATTTAGCGATAGAGAGGAAATTTATTGAAATATTTCCTTTTTATTTTGCTGCTTTCACAGTTGAGGTAGATAAGTTACTTAAAATAGTTTATTTTAATGTGTACTGTAGGCCAACTGGGGATGTTGAGGGATCTACTGTGCTGCCTCCATTGAAATCAATGGTTGAGCAGTTTGAGTGTTTTGCATCTGAAAAGAGGCCTCAATTGTATTCTGGGCCCGCCACAAACACATCTATCAGGAATCTAAAACCAGGTTCATCTGTGTGTGACAACACAATATTGCATGGGAAAGATCTCGGCAGTACATCTAGCGGCAAAACTGTTCATGGTTCAAAACCAAAAACTGCATGTGATATACTGGGGAGACCAATTGGTGCTGACATATGTTCATCAGATCATCTAAAAGGTCTTTTTTCTCAGGAATGTTCTTATTACGCTCATATTTTGTTTAAAGTTTCTTACTTCGTCTTAATAATGCAGTTACTGACTCGATGGAGTCCATTGAGAGGGAATACGTTCTTGTCAATGCTCATATTACTTCAATGGAGAATTTCTCTTACTACATTGAGTCATCCCTGCAAGATAACTTTTCTACAAGAGTTTCTATCAGTGCACAGGAGAAAAATGACCATGTTATAGCTGTTGAAATGCAATCAAAAGAGCTGGCTGCTTGTTCAGTTGAAGGTGCAGAAAATCCAGATGCATTAGCAACTCTATGTGCATCAACTATATTAAAGGAAGCTCAGGGGCTATCCATATTGCATCCTTCTACTAGGCTCCGGTTGTTACATCAGTATGTCCAAGCTCTTACAGAACTCACACAGGAGAAGGTGAATTATTAAACTTATTTTTTTTGGTGATTATTCTTATTAATTTTCTGATAAGACGTACTATCATGGGATTCTTTTGATCCTATTCAGCGATATTGAACAAGACATGATACATGCAGTTATTATTTGTTTAATTAGTCATGATAGCACATAGCCCATTTCTGTCAGCGCTGTTCACCTTTTCAAGACAAGTGTTATTTATAGTCAGTCTTGACATAATCTAATGCTGTAATACATGCAAGCTCATGATGAAGACAAATGTTAATTCTTGGTAGAGCATTTCCAGGAAATGCTTCTCCACAAATAGTCTAATAATTGTAAGACACAATTTCTTTGGCTAGGTTCATCAAGAATGATGATGCTTATTTTGTGTATCATCACCAGCTAGAGATTGAAAAGGATTATTCTGTCAGCCAACATTTCAAGTTACTGTGGATTACTTTTTTTATGTCCTTTCTTTTCTTCAGCCCAAAAATAGTTTTTTTTTTTTTTTTTTTTTTAAATAGCGAAAATATCCGCTGTTTGTTTGGGTAATTCTTCTTGTTGAGGTTTTTATATGCCTTTGATTTTGATTGTTTAAATTGAATAACTTTCTGTAGTCGTTTTTGGCAGTATAATGCAGGACTCTTTGTAGAGTCGTTTTCTGTCGAACTGGTTGTTTTGGCTGTATGGAAGAAAGCTCTTCAAATTTGCAGCACTTGGCAGCCGTTCAATGCAGACGGAGATGTGCCTGGAAACGAGTTTACCCTCAAGAAGGGCAATGCAAATTTGTATCTGTACTCGTCTGAAAGCATAGACTTTAGCAGTCCATCTTCAGTTTCTTCATGGGCAGAACATGGGTTTATTGCTGCATTTGATCGAGCAGACAAACTATCATATCATCTGCGAGATACAGATGGTTAGGCTGCTCAACAATTTGTGCTTTCCTTGTTATTTCATTATCACTGCACTAGCTTCTCATTTTAATTCATATTTATCCCGAATGTATGGCAGGCGCTGTAGAGATGCCCGATGCAATGGAAATGATATTCCAGAAAGCGCTTTCTATTGGGACAAGTGGTGCCGTAAGTAGACTTTCCTTCTGTGCTGCCTTTTCGGTTTTCGCTATTGAACCAATGCTCATCTGAATAGCCGTTTTGTATGTCACAGGTTGATGAATATATGGAGAACAAAGGCAGAGCAGCAGCATCATACTCCAAAGCAATGCTCCTACTATCATTTATTGTTGGAGAAGCTACGTCTTTGCCTTTGAACCCTCCGTTCTCATTAACCCCCGCCAATAAGAAGCGAATCGAAGTTTACATCATCAATTTGCAGTCCCACCAGACTCACTATCTAATGTCAAAGTCAAAGCCATCCCAAGATCATCTTACCAAGTAAATAACACAACTCATTATGTACAGTACAGCTATTCATAGAACGAAAGCACTCGTCACGCATGAGATAGTGCCTGGGAGAAGTGGCCAAGTCGTGGCGTGTAGTTTTTCCAGTTACCTTTTTGTTTTTTGTTTTGTTCGACCCTTCTTGGTGAAGACATGGTTATACGGTTGAATCTTTGGTTTATTGCGACGTATTGACAGGAGTACTACTCGGGCATGTATCTACTATAACATAAATATTGTCATTTCTGACTGACAAAATTGTAAAATCAAATGGCATATGTAACATGTACAGTCCAGCTTATACGTATATATCTCGCAAGTTCATGTGAATGTTAATTAGGGCACATTACGCACAGCTCTTTAGATTATATATCATCTAGCCACACATTGTTTATAAAACTATTGCAGACCAGTAAAAGTAACCAGTTATACTAATCTGAGCTCCAGTAAAGGTTGTGGTATTCTATTTATCTACCTAGTAGACACAAACTGCCATGTATTGTGCAAACATAAATCAGGAACAGCATAAACAAGTACTGGAGTTGGAAGTAATGGCTTCAATTGAACAATTTCAAAAAGTGTGTACTACTATACTAAAAGATGAGCAAGAAAACGAAAACAAAGTACGTACAAAGCATATAAAAGGATCGCGAGACATTTGTATTAGACAAAGGAAAACCTAAATGTATCTACATGGTTGGATTAGAAGCAGATCAAGAGATGAAACGACCTCTGTTATCAAGCACAAGCCTATATTTCGACAGGCTTCTCACTAACTAAGCAAATGTTCAAAAGGATTTTAAATGTGAAACACATACCTTAGGAGAAATGAGGCCTGACCGAGGCCCTTCAATACTTATGATTCTTGTCTAAGTCTCTATCCAAGGAAGTTTTTAAAAATAGCAGTTTCATGAGTTCAAGAAAATAAATAGGCAAATGCAGATAAATTAAGTACACACACCTGCACGCCAAGTTTCGTGATCAGCAGGACTTGAAACTAGATAGAGATAGAGTAGACAAGGGGAAAAGTTGGAAACTGCATGCAACCAATAAAGGTTTCCTAAGTTTGATTGCATGCAATTTCAAATATCACATTGAAGCCTCCCCATCCAGCCGTATCCTTTTTGGGCCTTTCTCCTCACCTTGGCTATTGGAAGCTGGCCCCCGATTCTCTCTGGCCTCAACTGAACACCTTTTATAGGGCTTGAATCCTGTCCGACGTGTCTTAAACTTTGCCTGTCCAAGTCCCATTGTCAAGAGTCCCTCCTCACCATTGTCATCACCTATTGATGATACTGTTTTCTCTCCTTCTTGATGGTTAGAATAAGAACCGCATGTCTTGCTGTTGAGATCTAAAAGTGATGTATCCATGTTATTATCATCTTTGTTTCTCTCTTCATTTGTCACCTGTGTGCCGCTGTTTTCTTCAGTATTGTTCTTTTGATCTTCCCTATTTTTATGATTGTGTGGTGGCGGCGGGGAAAAGCTTTGTGGCAATACCTGTCTTCTGAAGAGTGCTTGAAAGGCCAACCGCCCCTAAGATACATAAATAAAATTAGAATAGCTAAAAGCATCAATAAATACAGAAACCAGATACCAGTCGCAATTAAGAATGTCCAACTACCTCTTCGGACACCTCTTTCCAAGAATCATTCAAGTTGCTGATGCTTCTAATTCGTCGATTAATAGAATCAGCAGCCAGAAGATTCGCATCAGCTTCTTTTGGTTGTTCTTCATTCTCTTTCTCATGCTTCTCCAATGCATCTGTCTCTACTTCGCTGCTGGAGGCGGTGTTGGAACCACATGATGAACGGTCAACTGGATTCCTGTTCTTTGACTTGTCTGAATCATGCACCTCAGTTACAGCTGCAGCCTTTCCATCATCAGGAACCTCTAAAACAGCACTTAGTTTTGCACCCCCGCTCTCCTCAGAGTCCGATGATGATACAGTAGGGGATTTAGAAGCTGAGTGTTGAGCTTGCAAGGCTTCAGAGCATTTTGGATTATCTAGCAACGATGGATTTTGAATGCTATCCTCTTTTCCCTCTGTCTTGGCAAGTTGAACTTGATCCATTTCCATGGATTGAACTGCAGTGGTGGACGCTGGGGTGCAGGTGAAGGTTGTGCTAAGAGGAGCACACACAGGCAGCAGTCCATGGGCTGCCCACCAAGCAGTTGCAGCTGCAACAGTAGCGCCGGCAATAGCTGCCATACTTGGAGTGGAGTTCATTTGCCTAGATTGAAAACTTTCTGGGGTGCATGCAGGAGTATCTCGGATAGTCCCATGAGGCCAAAATGAAGCTGCAAAGCTTGCAGCAGCATGAGCTGCTGGGTTTTGTAGCAGAGTGGATACAATAAGACTTGAAAATGCAGAGGAAACATGGAGAAAGGATTGGTAATCCTCTTGATTATGGCAAAATGGGGTGAAGGGAGGCTGAAAATTAGGAATTGATTGATGAACAGAAGATCTTGGTAAGTTATTTTGATGCTCGGTAGTTCCAGATGAAGCTGGGTTTGTAAATGGATTAAGGTGCCCATTCACATTTCCCATTGGGTGAAATATAGGGTCCCTAGAAGTTTGAACACAAGTTCCTTGGCTCCCATCTAGAACATGTATAGGGACATGCCTTGGGAAACTCTGAGCAGCTTGCATCTCATCCGGCAACACATAATTTGAATCCTTTAACTTCTTGCCTTGGTCTAATTTCTTGTCCTGATTCTCCAAGTTCAAAACTTTACTTGTTCCATTATCATCAACCGTCTGTTTATCAGCTTTATCCAACTTCCGATTACCTTTGAAGTCAGTTGTGACAAAAGATTCATTTGTTTCATCCTGATCGATTACCTCTTCCAATGAAGGCACAAACTCCCTGAACCTGCATGAATTTCCGAGTGTCACTGGTGTAAGTACAGAACTTTTGTTAGGTGAAGACCCTGAGGAACAATTAGCTTCTTGGACAAGGGTGAAGACTTCCGAGCATTTGTCCTGATTTTCTTTAGCATTTGATGCCTTATCATCTTGAATACATTTCTGAAAAACAATGAACAAAAAGAATTATTACAGAAAAAAGGTGGAAAATGACTGGTCCAAGAACATAATCAAAGTAATGAAGGAACGGATCCAAGAGGAGAAATTCACCTCAGGAAGTGGTTCTTTCTCCAAGTCCAGTGCTTGATTACAGTGAAAAGAACCTGGTGTCAAGAGTTTTCCATCCTTCGGACCTACCTGAGATGTTGGAGTACCTAGACCAGTCTTTCTAGGATAAGGATTGCTTGGTTTCATCTTAGGGCGAGGAGGAGGGATGTCTATGTCAATAGCTTGTCCTACAGGAACACCTTTAACTAGAGCCTCCTTCTCCAACTGTAAGAGGAATAAGTGTTAGTATTCTCAATTTGAAATGAAATTTATAGAAAGCCATATCAAGAAACCACAATGCATTTGGATTGCATTTTCATTCTCCATATATTGTACTATGAAAATCACTGAATCAACATGAATTTTAAATAATAAATAAATTTGGTAATGTTTGCTAAATGTGAATAAATAACAAAAGGTAATTTTAAACATGAATTCTCAGCATGTTGTAATATACATTCGTAGATATAAGAACAGCAATAACAATAAATAAAGCAAGAGAAGAATAAGACAAATGGTTTAAGGAAAATAGAAGCATAGCAGATGATATAGAAAAATAAATGCATGTACAAGTACAAGTAGATGCTCTCAAGGATTATATTAATACATTGTTTTTTTTTTAAATCGATAACAACAACCAAGCCATTTCCCAAACAATGTTGGGACATGAAACTTTCAGCAAATCTCCTTGGGATCCTTTACTCATATTTCTGTCTTTTCTTACTACTTACCATGTTGATTTACGTCAACCCTACCACCTTTAGTTTCTCCTAATTGAATTACCTCACATGTCTGGAAGGTCTCTAACCTTGATGCGTCTCTTCATGTCTTCTAAACAATCTTAAATGGTTTTTCTTTATGGAATCGCAATTGAAGCTAGCCCTACTCTTAACCGGATAGTCCCATTTCTAATATTATTTTTCTAGTGTTACCACAAATTCACTATACATTCTCATCTCAGCTACACCCATCTTATGGTTTTCCAGCATCTGTGGAGCTCAACATTTAGTGTCATACAATATAGTTGACCATACAATTAAACCATAGAACTTTCCTTTCAGCTTTAGAGAAACTTCTTTATCACAAAGAACTGTCAAAATCATCCCACACTAATCATATTTTGATAAACCTCTCCAACAACTTTGAATCAAGATACCAAAAATAGTCACTGTTAGTAATTTTCTTATCTTCGAACATAATTGAATCAATAATTACCCCTATTCCTTCTAAAATTACACTACATATATTCAATTGTGGTTCTACTTCGTGTAAACCCCTCTGATTCTAAGACTTCTCTCCATATATCTAATTTGAAATTAATCCTCAGTCTTGAAAAAACATAAATCATGGGACGTCATCTTGAGAAGGTCTTAGTGAGCTCACCAATGTAAGGCATAGAAGAAAAGGCACAGACCTGATCCTTAATGTAACCTTATCATAATGGAAAACTCTCTAACAATTCCCTTACTAGCCCTCCCCTTACATTTATTGGTGCTATTATATACATCTCTCTAATTAAGTTAATATGTTTAAGACATACCCTTTCATCTCTAGTACACACCCAAAAACTTCTCTAGGAACCTTATTCCTCTACCAGGTCAATAACATTCAAGCCCAAATCTTTTCCTTTCTCTATAAATTTCCATAAACCCTTTCGATAGGAAGATAGCTTTCATAGTAGATGTACTGGCATAAAACCACTATGAATCCTTAGCTTCTAATCTTATGTCAAATTTCATGAGCAAGACAACGGAAAATCATCAAACAAACTTTATTTGTAAAATAGCTTCAACAGAACACGTCCATACACACACAGACATATAGAAAGAGAGAGTTTCAAACATGAAAAAGAAAGCAAAAGAATAAATTATGACAAATGCCTTTCATCATATGTAGCTTTCTGTGAGCTAACTACATCTCTAACTGATTTTTGACCATTGACTAAGCCCAATAATCTGGCACTTATCTGGACTGATGTTGTATCTATCTTCTGTATTACTATATCTGATTTTTATAACTTACGTCATGTAGGGGTTAGTACTTTTATTGCAGCTCATATAGCATATGCAAGCGTGTATGTCTGCAACGATTAGCCATGTATTGATCAGAAGTATATGTGCAAACATGACTTTTAAACAAGTTGTAAATACACACTTCAATTTATACGCTACGAAATGTAAAATGCAGTTTGGTGCAATTTGAACCTAGTTGACCAAACACAGTTTCACTACCAAATGCTATCTCACTCCAAATGGGTTCTGACAAGAAATGGTTTTACAGGTTCTAAAGTAGCAGTTAAGAAAAAAATTCAAGGTTTACAAACTCAAATATTATACTAAAAAGCAGCACATCATATGCTGTAGACAGATCAACACTTCCAGTAATAGATGCATATAAATATTGAAAAACTTTTTGTAGTTAAGGTGGGGATGAAAAGCAAAATCACCTTGAGACTAGAGTTGGTGATATGACAAGGATGGTAGTCTTCGTAACTGATTGGGATTCCAATGAGTAACCCATAACAGTATAAATTAGTGGGGAAGCCTTAGGCCAGAAGTTACATTAGCAGACTTCGGGAGCATAACAATGATTGAACTCCAATATGAAGCCCTCTAGCAAAAGCACAAACTCAGTATATCTCGCCCACAAGAAAAATATGCAATCAATTGTTGTTGCCAGAAACTTAAGTGCGCCATACTTTATTAGACTTCTTTATTCATAGCCTAAAAGACTCTACTATTTCATATGATCTACGCAAAATGTAATTCCTAATTTTAAAAATGGAATCTTGATCTTTAACGCGGATAAAACTAATATCAATTCTCACCTTTATTTGATTAGAGATCTTTACCTACTTAAATCTGGAAGAACAGACTCTCACAAGTATATAATATTCATTAATCTTCATTCCTAGGGAAAAGGTTAACTTTAGTACATGAAGGCTGAAGCTAAAATCCAACTTTGATATCCAAGAACTGGCTGCCTTTATCCTAATTGACATATTGATATGTACCACACAACCACCTTGTCATGAACAAATTAGTATCTATTTGGGCTGATATCTTCTCAAAGGATAACTTTCTTCCCAATATGTAAGCATCTCACTTAGGTCTCCTTAATTAAAAGAATTACAGAGCCCACTCCTTAACCGTCTAAGTGATTCACTTTCATCATGTGCTAGATAGTAAGAAAGACTTTTTTTTTTTTTGAAGGATAGTAAGAAAGACTTTATAAGAGCCATGAAGCCAAAGCATCTGTGAAATACGAAACACTCACACACACACATAAAAACATTAGGTTTATGTAAGTGGAAAATATTGTCTGGAAAAAGTGTTCTCGAACTTGTCACATTAAAAAAACTAAAAGATGGAAAACTACTTCCATTTTGTCAAACAGATAATATTTTCAATAAGAACGATAAAGAGAGTAATTTTGTCAAAAAAAGGAAGTAGTTATACTTGAGAGATACAAGACAGAAAGACACACTCATTTTCACAAATGAGACATGTTATCAATAAGAACCACAGAATGGTTCAAGACTATCTCAGAGTATTACAACTAAAACTGTAAACAGAAAGAAAAGCCATTTAGAAAATGAACTTCGGAACTGTTCAAATTAAAAACCAAGACCCTAGAATTCACACTCACTGTTCAAAATAAGAGGAAAGGTGGAAAAACTACTTTCCTTTTGTCAAACGAAAGGCATTTCAATAAGAACAGAAAATGAAAACCACCTTGACAGAATTACCATAAAAATGAAAGCAGAAGAGAGTTTGTAACCAAATGCACAGCCTAAACTTCTCAGGCTATGAGGCTCCTAGAATTCTCCAAGTCACTCGCTTATTTTATCCCTTCACTTAGCTGGCAGGTACCCTCCTATGACCAACCTTTCTCCAAGTTATCAGAGACTTGTACTTGCCCAGGATAAGACAATGGCAAGTCTAACTTAGTAAACTAAGTTGGAAAAGGCCCACCCATCTGCTAGTGAAAAGCTCAACCTTTTGTCTTCCAAAGAATTAGCTGGCAGCAAGCCTTGAGCTCTCATCCAAGAGCAATGCAAAATATTTCAATTGATTGCCAAACATTGTGTACCAAAAGTTTGCAACATACACTAATTTCTTCAAACATCAGAATTATTTTTCTATTTGACCCCTCTGACAACTTCCACCTCCAATCCAGCCAACAACAAGTCAGCATCCTAGAACTCGTACAAAATCTTCACCAATATGATACATGCAGCATTTTTAACTCGTAAGTAACTATAACTAAGCCATAACATAACATCTTCAAAACTGTAATATCACTAGCCAATCTGGCATACTGAGATATTAGACATGATTGTTACGGTAGCAATCCTATAAATGACCAGTGTGATCTAATGAGTACTCAATGCCAGCAGAACATAATAACGTACTGGTAGACTTCATGCATCTCAGTTTGATACTCCAAACGAGCAATCCTTACCATATACATTAGGCTACTAGATGAGTAATGCCTACAACTCTTTGACTTTGGCATACAGTAGAAAACAGTTCCTAAGGGTAATGTGTACCTCACCAGTTGATATATATACAGGTCTTTGACAACTTATGAGTATTGTGAGACAAGTTCAGCTTCCTCAATGGTCTGCTTTTGCCAAATGCTCAAATAAATGTTAATGGTAGAGTCCAATCAATAGCAAGGGGCGACAATTACTTTTGGGAATTCCAGTATTTCTCACAGTTGACTATGCTTCTTATTAGCTTCAGTTGATTCAAGGGGAACTGTACTTTCTATTGATATTGGTGGTTCTTTCATTTATTTAATATGCATATGTATGATGGTGCTACTATGAAGGGTGTAGGGTACAAGGTTCTATGAGCTACTGCTGTATGACTCTCACATAGAGCTGGCAATTTGGATCCAAATCCGTCCGGGTAAAAAAGAAGATCTGATCCAAACATATTATCAGATCAGATCTCGTGTTTCAATCCGAATAAATCCTAACCAAAGCCGATTTCCACCTCTACTCTCACACTCATTACATCACTCTTTGGATACAAATGCATGTACTGATGTACATTAAAGTTCAAGAGCCGGCTAAGTAAACCAGCCGAAAATGATACTGCTAGTACATGAGCTATCAATTAACTCGCTACTAGACTAAAATAGTAAGAGAACTGCTTTACTACCGCTGTAGCCACAGTTTCACTAGCAAGGATTCTCTTTGCTCCTTTTTAGCTGCATTCCCTAATGCTAAGAATAGTAGCAACGGCAAACCAACTAAACTTCAAATAATATAATCTATACTTGAACACTGTTTAATTTGTAATTCAGAAATATTTCTTGAGTAGCTAAAAAACTTCAGCTGAGCATGTGTGTATCACAGGTTCAAGAAGAATTCAACAGTCACTCAGGAATGAAATTACCATAACATTTTATTCAGCAGAGGCAAAAAATGATGTAAGAAAAGATACAGCATGTGAGAGGCGGTATGATTAATATAGATATTTTCACACTTGTAACAACAAATTCAAAGTGGTTTTTGTCTACGACAAAAAACAATGGAGGGGATGCAAAAATTAAGTTTGTAAATTTTTAGTCCAGTTGGTGAACATAAGAAAATAAATCCATGAAGAATGCAGCTGAAAAGGAGGAAATAGTACTAGAATAAATAAAAACTGCAGTTGTGGCAACTATTTAATAGTTTTATTACATTTGAACTTTCCTTTCTCATTATTGGTTGTCCTAGGTGGTTACAAGCTCCATATAAAAATAAAAATAAAAAGACAAGTTTGTTTTGTGTCTGATTATTTATGTAATGATGGAGATGCAACAATAAATGCATGAGGCACAGTTCATATAAGCTGTACTCTAGTAACAGCCAATGCAAATAATCATCATCATTTATACACTTAT
This sequence comes from Pelargonium australe, assembly GCA_036897465.1. Taxonomy (NCBI): domain Eukaryota; kingdom Viridiplantae; phylum Streptophyta; class Magnoliopsida; order Geraniales; family Geraniaceae; genus Pelargonium; species Pelargonium australe. The sequence goes on from JAYMTH010000394.1 coordinate 15,206, forward strand.
CTCTTCGAACTTTGAACAATGCACCCGAGTCATTTAGATTTAAATAAAGAAAATCATATTTTTAACAGAGGAATACATAGAATAGATTCTTAAGTGAACAAAAAAGCAAGAAATAGAAAAGGAACATATCAATCACACTGTTCAACTAAATAAAATAAAAAAAAGGGGGGGGCTGGTTTGGCCAGGCAGTGAAGCTCATTGCCTAGCCAAACCAACCCCCCATTTTATGAGTAAGTGAAAACTGTTAGATTTATGGCTTGGTTCAAAAGTCTTATTATTTTAGTTTCAACTACTCCCTCCATCCCAAAATGAGTATCTTGTGTTCCTTTTTGAGAAAAATTAAAGAGAAGTTACTTTGTGTTGGACAATTTACGTGTTATGACAAACACAAAAAATCCTTGCTACCTCATAATAGGGAGATTAGGGGTAATTCATGCAATAGCCAACTTCCTCAAACAGAAATAGGACACTCATTTTGGGACAAAAATTCAAGAGACAACAACACCCCATTTTGGGACCCCAAAAAAAAAAAAAAAAGAGAGAGAGAAACAAGACTCATTTTGGGACGGTGGGAGTATTATGCAACTCCACAGAAGTTTAGAAAGATTTTAAATAGTCACTGCTCAGTTTTAAATAAAGAAAAAAACACATAAGCTTTTCTTACTACTTTCCTCTTGTAAGGTGTAAGTACCAAATCTAACCAATTTTCTCCAGACATAAATTCAAATTGATTTGTGTTTATTTGAACATTTCTTTACAATGAGAAAGTGAAAACAAAATTTCTCCTAACCATGAACATGAATGGAATGAATTTTGACATGTGAAATTCTAGTTTTGATCTCATTGTCTTCCAGGTAAAAAATTACCAAATAAAGGCATGATAAAAGAAAATTGTTCCATGAAGTTATAAAATATTCATGTTTACAAAATGTGAATAAGGCTATAATATAAAAGATTGAAAAAAATTGGAATGAAAGACAATAGTGTTATCAATAAAGCACATAAATAGACGCATTAAAAAAAATCACCGGTGCTTTATTTCAGTAGTCAACTATGTTTTATGTTAAAAATATATGAATCTAATTTACAAGACAAACATGATTCTTTGTAAATGATTTGAATACTTCTGAATTTTTTGGAAATGTTGGGCAGTGCACTAATAACATAGTTTTTGAAAAGAAGCGTATGAAAAATTTCACACTTGAAAAGGATAAATATAATTGCAAGAGTGAATATAATAAATGATGATTAAGTTGGATGGATGTTTTCACACTCACGCTAGTTTGAACATACCAACAAATTAAGAGGATCTGATAACATAAACTTTAAAATAGACTAAAACATGTCCATACTTCTTTCAATTTATAAGGTTTTGAGATATACTTAATAAGATTCAAGATTAAGAAAAATACAATATATATAGATCCCATGAACTAGGCAGAAATGACTTTTTTTTATTTATAAATATGATAGTTAATTCTATAAATTTGGGATAGAATTAGCATATTCTTTCTCTATAACATCCTCCTATCCATCCAATTGTAGTCATATCAGTAAAATTGCAACATCAGATGGATATGAAGCTTCAAAGTTGAATGTCATCACAAGTTTTGAAACAATTTTCAAGAAACAAAATCAATTATGCCTACAAAATATTAGCAATATCTTTATTTTGGACTTTTGATGTACTGGAAAGTACTGGCCTTCCTAGCACTTCCAATTATTTCAGCTTTTCTAGTTGGCATACCATGCTCAGGCGATCTCTTGCTAAGTACTCCAACATAGAGTAAAAGGATTTCACATAACTCACCTGCCAATTTAATAACATTGATGATCTCTTGACTTTAGACTATGCGATTTCAGTTGTAGAAATCAGAATACAATTGCATACTTTTGCTGAGACAGGCAAGCCTTGTATAATTTTAAAATGGGAATGAATAATGAAAAGATTCAAATCATTATGCATATACATATGCAAGCTTATAAATACAATACAATAAAAAACAAACATCTGCAAAGCCCCTATAAGTTATAACTTATAAGTATCTTGAATGGTGAATGATAAAGCAAATTATACATACATTTAGGAAATAAAATGGAGCACTCGAACAAAGCACTAACACTATTACCACTATACATGCAGAAAATCATAATATTCAACCACATAACCACACAAGACAAACAAAACAAAAAAGCACTACATGGAAATCAATTTGACAGAGAAAATTATAAAAATATTTTTGGGAAACAACAACAAGTCAAGATTGAAATGAATACGCTTTCAAGATATAGTTAGATGTAGTATAAAGAAATAACCAACAAAGTTGAGAAGGTACCGATTGACCTTTGAAAAGAACTTCTGTGCATGACTTCGGATCTGCACAGCAGTCTTTGTTCCTATATGTTCTGCAGGCCGCCAAGCAAAAAGACAAGAGAAGAAGCAAGTCTCCAAATAAGAAACAAATTCATAAAATCAGCATTTTGTGTCATCCTAATAGTATTGGATACTAAATTACTAATTGATTCAGCTGAAGAAACCGTAACTATAATTCCTTAATCATGTGAATAAATTTCAAAATATTTCAAACCTAAACAAACTGATATATGCACACAATTAATAAATAAAATAAAATAACTGAATAAATTAATTACAGTAAAGAGATTGATAGAAGAGTAACCTTCTATGCGCTGCCATGCTCGCCCATAGAGCTTCAAGGCTTCTAAAAACCTATTATGCTCCTCATCAGTCCAGCGCTCACGTTGCTTTGTAATTGTATAAGGCTTCCTTGTCTACCATAAATGAAGGTTCAAACTTAAGATAAGTACTTAATTAAAAAAAAATGTTGTGTAAATGTTCTGAAATAAGAAAAAAGACTTGTGATGTTACCTTAATAAGCAGGTCTTCACCAGAAGAATAAGTGTCCATCACAGGACCCTGGCAGCTGAACGCTGCTTCAAATCCTCCCTGACGAGCAATGGATAAGATGCAAGTCTTGGTTCACCTCTTAAGAAATCCGAAACTGCTTCCAGTAAAGCCGTTGTGATTGTCCTCGAGAAGACCTGAGAATACAATTCTACTACTGCAGAAGACACATAAAAGCAACAACAATTGATAGAGATCCCTCTCTGTTTAGATCAACATGGATAAGGATTCAAATTTCACACATATATCAGTTTCAAATCAAATAAGTTCCTTTGAATGTTTTTCAGAATCCACCAGCAATAGATAGACGCTTTCTCTGAATCCGAAACAATTAATAGAAAATTTCCTTATTCAGAATCCTCACCAAAACGAACGCGAAGACGCCAAAACCTTTAGAGACATAGAAAGAGAAACTCCAATCAGTAATCAACAGCAATATCTATATATTACCGTCCTCAACTCTTCCTCTTTTTGATTGCTCAGAAAACAAATTAAATCATAGATAAGACAATAATACACTTTCGTTTCCCAGTCTGTTCAAATTTTCTTAGCTTCCAAACAGGTAGGAAGAGGAGGAGAGCCCTAGAAATGCAAGCAAGTACCTTGAAAGGAGCTGAAGATCATATCTGTATGCATCAATTGAAATCGAAATTGATGGTACAGATCGTAAACAGCAAGAAAGCCTCGCTCAGCCACCAGGCAGTGACGAACACATGATTTCTAGCGGTGGTGGATCGAAATCTTAACCAGCTCTTGATCGAGAAAAATCCAGAAAAAGAAGAATAAAGAAATGGAGTAAGGTAAAGAAGAAAAGCAGCAAGGAAGCAAGTAAGCGTTCCAGTAAAGGATCGACTAGAATACCAGAAACTACAGTTGGTGATGTGAGGAGCAATCTCAGCCACTATAATTTCTTTCAGGATTTATAATTTAAATTGGGAATTTTATTTGAGGCTGTGAGGAAGAAGGAGGTCACGGAAGGTGACCGGATCTCGACAAGTGGCGAACATATAGTGGCCGGTTGGCTCCTGTCGTCTAAAGCTCACCCTTGCACTTTTTACAAAATAATAAAACTTAAATAAATAAAGTAATTAAATTAAATCTCATCCACAAGCTGGAGGGAGGGCTAAGTAGGTAAAAGCGCCCACCAAGTGGGCCCGGTGGTGACGTGGTGAAAGATGAAAACCGAGTGGACGTGTCTCTCTGGTGACTTGGATATGGACATTTGGCGAGTGTGTGGGTGGGAACAGAGGACGAGGTTGCCAACGTGGCCATCGGAGCCGGTTAATGCGTATTGGTTATTGTCGGAAAGGGTTGCGGCGCGTAACGTTCACTGGGAGCCTGGTGAGTGACACGTGTTGAACTTGTTATTGGATCTGGCCCAGATAAATCTTCTAGTGTGGGCCTAGGTGACAAAAAGGTTGGGCCTGATTTCGTGGCTGAGATTAGCTCCCCTTCTGTTCTCCTTAAGATTATTGTGTATTTGTTAGCTTTCTATTCTAAGATTCAGAAATTGCTACGTCTGAAATTTTAGCTACACTATGGTCGATAGAGAGACTCGAACAAGACGCCTCAAAGTGAGTCTGAATCGTTTAACTGTTCGGCTCAACCTGTTCTCATATTATACATAATATCTTTGTGCTTAAGTTATTGCATTTAATTCGTTATCTCTTCAACCAAGGTCGAAGTACATGAGTTATCGTAGTGGTTAGAGTATTAAGTTTCGGCAATGAAGTTCAAAATCGATGGATCGAAGTAGGAGAGAAAAATGAGAGGAGGAGCCTGTGTAGATCGATGGCATGGAGGTTGAGGAGCATGTGCCTTTGATTAGGTCTTTCATTGGAAATGTTTGGTCACTGATCTTGACCTATGTTTGTTGGCTCGTTTTATTCAGGCTCATATGCTTGGTTCATAGCAATTGTAATTGAACAAGGCAGTTCAATAATAATACAGTAGAACAAAGGTATGTGTCCGTCACAAAGGGCATCACACAATAGGTGAAAGAAATTAAGACTATATATGAAAGTTCAGTTTAGTACTCAATATCTTATTTTACCCCACTTAGTACCCAATTTCTGGTGTGAATCAAATTAAGTGTCCATTGTGACTCCCTCGTTAACTCAATAACGTAGCAGTTAACATTTTTCTGGCAACCGAAAAATCTAAAATACTCTAGTTTCTTGAATTTAAAAATAAAAGCAAAATTTAGTGATCATCAACCAGACTCCATATTCAACCTCTCAAAACAAAAATAGATAATGACCTATTTATTCAATTGAAACTGCAAAAACCCATATCGCAATTTACAATTATTCACCCCAAAAAACGAATTGGCCCCCAAGACGGGTCTTGATAGAGGCAAGAAGACACTAACTCCTCAAAAGCATCGGAGAACATGTTGTCTTCCCTCTGCTTCAGGTGAACAAAGAACCAGAACCTCCCCTCCAACACCGACATAATGCATATATGGATAAGGGAGGTCGACCATGGGCCAACTCTAGCGCAGTCATGTCGAGAGACTAAACGTTGGCCTCGAAACCGTAGCCGGTTGTCGGTGACTATACCACATTCGGCGTCATCCAATAGAACAAAGAATCAAATCGGTATTCATAATTGGAGGCTGAGGACCCGTAGTCGACGAGAGAGACGATGTCGTTAGAGTGGATGAGGATGTTGTTGGGCTTGAAATTTGAACAAACCTCAGTCGTGCTCAAATCGTCGATTTATGGCTGTCGAAAAAGAAGAAAATCCATATCTCATATCTGAGACGACGCCCCTCACCGGCCACTGAGGATCTACCGTGAGAGAGTCGGAATCATCACCGTCGAGGATATGTCGTAGTCCTCTGGGTTCTTCTAGAGAACCCCCTTGGCGTGCAGTCTCTGCTGGTGGCACCACTATTGGTCTTCTTAACCAATCACGTTGTCCCATTTGTCGATCGTGATTTACTCAACGGAATCAATCGACGTCGTCGTCTTAGGGGATGTTTGGTAACTCTACTTGTTCTGCCACCAATCTCTTTAGAGGCTCCAACAAGGATACAGAGGCATGTTGGTGTGTTTGTTAACAACACTCTCTCTCTTCCTTCAAACTCATCCACATCAACAATAGGAAGAGAGAGTGTGTAAATCAAGTAGGAGTCAAACCCTTACTTTTCCGAAATAGGAAAAGAGATAATGAAATATATTGTCCAAATTGACCATCATTTATGAGTTTGTGAAAGAGTCTGAGTTGATGCTAAACAAATTTCATATGGTTGTTTAGCTTATTGAAATTTCTTATTGTATATGCATGTTGTGAAGATTTGTTAATTTTATTTTATTGTTGTTTCATGTTATTATGTTTGCATATTTGCATATAAGTTTGTTAAAAAGTGTAGTTTTTTTTTAAGTTAATTTTCCAGAACATGTATAGGTCCATTAAGTATAAAATTTTGGTTAGCTTGTTAAAAGAAGTGGTCGACCAAAAAACTATATAAGTCAACCAGGAATATAAATTGGTCGACCAATTATATCAGTTGGTCGACCAAGAATATGAACTTTTGAACTGTAAATAAATAAATACAGTAGATAAACTAATGTGTGTTTTA
>JAYMTH010000395.1:0-21708 GCA_036897465.1 Pelargonium australe
ATTTACGACGGAATCAAGCGTTTCCGTCGTAAATTCCGTCGTAAATTGTCCGTCGTAAATTTCCGTCGTAAATCGTCCGTCGCAAATAGGTAATTTTGTTGTAGTGTGAAAGCCAAAGCCATTATATTTAGCCCGTCCGTTATGAAAATTAACACTTTTCAGTTGCTTTCTTAATTTCGCATAGAACTTTGATTCTTGCACCTCCTTGATTGTAACCTATCGCTTTTCAGGTTATAGTTGGAATGAATGTGTTTCTTTATCTTTTGTACTCTAAAGAGTAACTTTAGGATAACTCTAGCAATGTGTAGATTTTTGTTTTAGATAGTAGAATAATCTAGAGAGTAAACAGTAGTTATTGATAGTGTTCGTGTACTTTAAATCTTAGTCGTTCTTTTCAGTCATGCCACTAGTATAAATAGGTGAAAGTTTCACTTACCCAAACATTCTCATCTCTTTATACATTGCATTTATGTAATAGATTTGCACTTTTCCATCTTGTATCTGATCTACGTGTTGTTTTCTTTTATTGCTCGCTAACAATTTTGCATGTGGAAGCCTAACTTAGATTAAGCATGTGGGGTGAAAAAGCGTCCGAGTGTCGAATTGTCTCGCAAGTTGTTAAGGGGTTCCTTGCGACCTTTGCCATCATCGAAAATATCGTCACACGCTTCATTCATTCAAACGAACAAAAAGTCAAAGTTCAAATATCTTTTAGAGATGAAATTGGCACACATATGCAATACCCTCCCCTATACTGGTATTCCATCGCGTATCAACATTTAGGCCACTAGTTTCATAAGCTAGAGAAACAACATACCTTAGATATTAGATGTTGTTTCACAATTTGATATTAATAATTTTCATGCAGCCGTGTTTGGTATATTGTTTCACAATTTGATAGTAAAAATTTTCATGCATATGTAGTTTTTTGATAGACTCATGCATATGTAGTTTGATTATCTTCAATGTTATTCTTACCAACCAATAATCAAATTCCATGTCTATTTTGAATATTTAATTGTCTTTATCATTAAATTAAATTTAAGATCCTTATACTGCTTTTCTTGCTTGTACATATTTTGTAGAGTATTTGAATACAAAACATATTCATTCTCTCCCAAATGCCTTAGCATTAACATGGTATCAAAGCTTTAAACGCTCAAACGAGTCTGATCCATTTGACCTTTCTCTTCACACAAGATATGTCTCTCTGACACCATTGCCGGTTATCAATTCTGACTTAACAACAATATCTCCCAACAATCCGACTCAGTTGATTAACTTCAAACCAACCTCTCAGCTCCCAATCCAACTTGTTGGCATCCAAAACTTTCCAACATGAAAAGCACAGTTAGTCATGCTCATGCATGGTCATGATTTGTATGATCATGTGGATGGTACAACATCGTCACCTCCACGCACAATCACATTGAACAATACAAAGATTGACAACCAAAATTACAAATTTTGGTTTCGCCAAGATCAACTAATGCAGAATTAATGCCCTCATGGCATCAGTGGAAGTGGAAGTGATCAAAACTTGCATCAAATTTAGTTGTTGCTTCCAATACAATGAAAGCTGAACACATCCTATGCCAACAAAAACCAGACACAGATTTTCAGCTTGTGAGATCAACTAAATAAGGTCTCAAAAGATACGATTTTTTTTTATCAGCAATAGGTACCACATATTCATGTAGAAAGGGGCACAAGAATAGAGGTACAAGTGGAGCCAAGCTCACAACTATCAGTACAAGTAACTTAATTCATGTAAAAGATACGAAATTAGTTGTTGACTATCTCCGCAAAATACGGTATCTCTCTCTTATGAGCTTACAATTGTTGGAACACCTACCTTCAATGAAGAAATAATTGTTAAGATCTTAAGCAATTTAGGACCTAAGCTATGAGAGATATTAGCAGTCATTCGTGCATGAAGTACTCATGTTTCATACGAAGAGCTCTTCAGTATGCTCATTGATTACGAGCTTTTTATTAAACATGAAGAAACTAAATCATCACTCTGTATTATTGTCGCTCGCTTCTGAACAGTAAAAAATAAAACCAACTTCTTCATCGACACAAATCTACATCTTCTAACAACAAAACTGAATGAAATTAGGCCATGCAAGGCCCAAAGCTAAAGCAAAAATGAAATTAATAGCTTGGGACGAACCAGAACTGAAATCATCCATAAAAACAAGGATCCATTTCAAATTATTTATTTTTTGAAAATGAAAATAATTACAAGAGTTAATTAGTTTTGTCTTCTTTTTCTTTTAGATTTAACACCTACACTCAAAACCATATGATTTTGTCCCTTGAAATTTTAATTTTATTTATTTATTTTGACCCCCTAACCCAGCTGTAGCAGCAGGTTGACGCCGGCCCCCTCACCCCTCCTCTCCACCCCAGCTGCCACATCACCAGATAACCTCCACGTCACCCCTCAGCCTTCATCCTTAATGAAACGATGTGTTTCAAATTAGCTTCCAAACCCAACCATGTTCCTTTGAAATCACCACCTGCATACAATCCTCACCGGCCTAATTCTCATGGGCTCATTGAACATTCAGGCTTTGCATAGAACAATCATCATCTTCATCGTTCAAGCTCACATGGCTACTCAAATAATGCTACTCACCACAACATTTCCATTGTTCCTCTCTGAATCCGATCCCACGAATCAACCTCTGCCCGCGAGTTATTGTGCTCGTAATCACTCCGCAGAAACTTCATCAACCCCAGTTTCTTGGGTCTGTTACCGCTCTGGAATTATGATTGGGAATCTGGTATTGTAACCATGCCCTGATTTCTGGTTGTTTTGATAGTTATGTGTTTTATTTGTTTTGATACTGAATCTGGTCATAGCATTGTTTCAATTTTGAGATATCTGCAATTTCATTTTTGACACACACTGCTTCATTAAGGATGGAGGATGACGTGGCGCTCCCTAAGTGACGTGGCAATTATCTGGTGCGGAGATGATGGGTGAGGTGGCAGTCATCAACCTGATACATCTAAAAATTAAAATTTAAAGGGCCAAAATCATATGGTTAAAGGCTTACCTTCTCAAAAATTAAAAATAGTTTCAAAATAACTTTTGAAAGAAAAAAATAACTGAATAAAAGAGTTATTGAGTTTTGACCAAAGCGACAAAACAGTAGTTAAACTTTAGGGGGGTGACAATTATATTGTTGAACTTTAACCCATATGAAAATAAAGTTATCGTATTCTTCTGTCTATTTTTTCCGTTAATGTTGATGAGGTGGACTGTCACGCTCACATGGTTTATTATCAGTATGTCACGTATATACACCCAAGATATTATAAACTAAACCGATATGAAAGCATAATGTCTTATAACGATAAAATGTTTCGTGTAAATTTGGTGCACGTGTGTTGCATGTAAGGATAAAATGCAATCTGCACCGTTCATTTATGTAAGATGGTGAAAAATCCACTGACCCATAAAACAGATCCAAAATATAAATTGTTTGTTCTACAGGATGATGTAATAAAAATGACATTTTCAATTCATGCATACAAGCAATTTTCATTATTGAGTGATGAGACCCATATCTGTAACAAGTTTGTACACATGTTTCAATTGGTTGACTGAGTTTTGATCAAGTAACTCGTGACTTGTCGATAAACAAAGTGAATCGGACTTTACATTTCGGCTTCAACTGTATTAGTAACAATGATAAACATCGATAAATATATAACATTCATGCTATAATTAACAAAGACTGGTGCCCACTCCCTTCTAAACTCAAAGCTACATTTGTACAGCTAGATTTACCGAATCACCTGGGCTCGCATGCTTAAGTTAGAGTGACAAAACAGTATCGAATACTGATATTTAACACGGGAAAGGTCCGACTAAGCTCGTACCGAAACACAAAAAGAACTCACCTTCAGTTACGTGAAGATTCTTGCCATATTCACAGATTCTGCTGATACTACATTGTCACGCCAGCAAGAGATGTTTCCGGTGCATTTCCATCATCAAGAAAAATGAGATAAGAGTCAGTTAAGCGTATTCAAACAAGTATATATATATATACATTGTAGGTGAAATGCCGAAACTAGTAAACTAATACATTTCTGAGGTTTTGATTTTAAGACAAGTGTGTCGTATAATCTAAAAACCCCTCCATTCAAAGAATTTAGATATGGGGCCGTATATCTAGGCCTGCAACTCTAAATGAGGTCTGTTTTAAAGAAAGCCAACAATCATATATTCAACAGAAATCAAGAATCCGGTAAGGAAAGGTAAAAAAGGAAAAAGAAAACTCACCATCAACTTTACAAAGGTAGTTACAGGAGCCACAGATACTGTCAATACTACATTGTTACACCTACAGCCGTTCCTGATGCATTTCCATCATCAAGAAAGCTGAGAGGCACTGTCTGAGTGAGTGAGAGAGAGAGAGAGAGAGAGAGTTAATTCAATGGTTCAGATGAGAAATATATACATCGTAGATGAAACAATCAATTTAGATTCGCTTGTAACATTTTGATCTTTGAATGAAACAGCATAAATTTTATTGACTTTTTAGACCTGTGTATAAGCCTTTTATGCAAGATTGGTCTACCTAGGGCTTCCAACTCTCAACGAGACTGATTTTGAATTTAGCTACCATTGTATACGTAAAGCTTCAGTACACGTCACCAAAATCATTTTCTAAAATACAGATCTGAAAAATCTGACTGGGATACATAAAACAGGAAAAAGGTATGGGAGATCTGCTTAGATTTCGTTGTTTTTATATGGCTAATGAAAGTATATACTCGAGAAACTGGAAGCTGCTTTATTTTTTATTCTAGAGGCAGCCAACTGAAAGGAAAGAGTACACAAACACTATCAAACTAAAACACTACTATTAATAATTATAAATCCCAAAGGACAAAAGGTTCCAGTCATAAATTTAATTAATTAAAACTGATAATGTTATTTAACAATAACTGAATAAAGGTCGGCACATGCATATACCTCTCCGACATCACTCTTCTTAAGAGCAAATGGCTCCATCTCCTGAATCCCACCACTTTCTTCAACTATTCTTTCCAAATCCTGCAAAGACAAATTGGAGCTGACCACAACACAGATCTATAATACCAACAGTTTTTCCTAGAATTTATTAAGCTAATTCAAGATGCAAGCTTGCCGAGCTTAAAACTATAGCATATGGAAACTTCATTATAACTTCCCATTTTTTATGAGGATCGCCACATTCTGTACACCAAAGCCAATCAAAGAAGTATAAACAAAGACTTTGAAAGATAATCGGATACTGGATAAAGAGAAATCCGAAAAGCTAGCACAATTTAGATAACAGTGAAATAACAACTATTTACCTTCCCTGTCAAGAATTCTGACACAAGCAATTCTTCGACGACCTTTTCAAGAACCCGTTGGTTTTTCTGAAGAATTTCCTTGGTTCTAGAGTATCCAAGATCAAACATCTACAAAAGTATCGGGTGTCAACCATAGGCAACCATTTTCTAACAAAATGATATGAAAAATGAGGAATTGATTAACCCATTGCTTGGTTTTACACATCAGAACCTCAGTCAGAAAAGATGCAAGAGTAAATATGAACTGTTCCAAAAATATACCTTTTCAACTTTAGTTGCTATCTCAGCCTTATGGTTGCTCCCCATGCTCAAAGATTTAGCCTATCCCATGAAAAGATGAAGAATTTATAATTAAAGATGGCCACTTTCAAAAATCACACTGAATTAGTAAAAATAAAAGGCCCTAAAGTGTAACATTTATGAAGAGTTAAAATTCCAACTTTCTTCTATATTGAATTGAAAACAAGAATATTCATCGATGTAGTCTCACATATTACGATAAGAGCTCTAGAGTTACAGCAACAATAGTTGAAGCTACAAACCATGTCCAAAGTAAAGCATAAAATATTTTTATACATGGGGAATGCATAACAATAAGCAACCATACAAACTAGAAATATAAATCATGTGTCAGAGAGGAAAACAGTGGAACAAAAATGTCACAACGATCTGGGCAATATAAATCCATTTCTTTTTCAAATAATCTGAATTTCAATGCAAAGAAACAAGAATACCGTATTCATATGGTGGTATATCACCGGGCTATCATCAGGACCCCAACCATATTGAATCACCATCTGTGTGGCTATCTGTTGCAATTTGTGAAATCCACAGGGCTCAAACCAAATAACAATACAATTCAAAAGCATTGGAGACAGTAAAATATTGAACCATACCTTCTGTGCCTCCTTTAGCTCTACTAAAGACAACAAATTTTGTTCCCCTAAAGGAAGTAGCAGCTGGGCAGCAACATGCGAACCAAAGCAAAATACAAGCTTTTTTTCAAGATATGATCTTGACTCTGAATTCTCGATTACAGAACCTTCTTTTCTTGCCTTTGTAATCTTTGTACACCCAATTCCCTGCAAATCAGCTCTTCTCTAAGTGCAGTGCGCAGAATTAATTTAATTATTGATAACTGTTTACATCAAACAGATAAATGGCATAGGTAGATCTGTTTTAACTCCTTTCTAAACTTCTCATCATTCCTGAGACTAACACTGATCACAAATGATAATTAAATAACAAAAACCCTGCCTTGTTCTGGAATTTCTCAACTAATCTAAATATTTTTACATTTTCCCTATCACCTGTTTCAGGATAGAGGATTACATGACCTTTCTGTTCATTGGGCTCAAATTTTATATTCTAGGGAAAATGGTTAGATGCTCCGCAGTAGTATGGGCCTTAAGGCCATGTTATACTAACAATACAAAATATCATGATATACATGGTATTTGGAGTAAAAATTCTTCTGGATATTAATAGCATAACCATATAATACAAACAAATCATGATGCCAAGGGGAGACATACAAATGACTTACCTGCCAAGCAGTTGGCTCAAGCCAAAGATTGTCTACTACATCAAAGTTCGGTAATAATAAAGCAATAAGACCACGTCCTGCAGCCCAAACAGCATGTGGGAACTTGGTATCCCTTGTCCACTGGCAAACATAAACATCTAATAAATCATACTTTTACATGAAGAACAAAATATGCTTCCAACAACAGTTTAAAGACACTTACATTATGGGACAACTAATATTGCTGAAGGAAACATAGTAGTGAAAATCTTTATCTGTTTTTCATCCATAGAGCTGCCGAAGGCAGAGCAGACACACACACACACACACAAAGAGATGTTTAATGAACAAGAAAGATTCTTACATCAAGTGGAGGATTTTGAAGTTCGATTCCACTGCTTAACTGGCCATATGGTTCCATTAGATCAACCACATTCTGCATGTCCTCTTTAGTCAACGTCAATCCAAGATAATTTACCAACACTTTGCACATTTTCTTTACAACTTTGGTTTTCCGCACCCATTTTGGGACAACGTTGCTGAAGGTCTATATGACAAGAGTAACGACAATCATTGCGGGCCAAAAAAAATTTAACTACAAGCAGAGTTATGAGACTTCCATATATGTTCTCCATAACTAAATGTAAATTACTTCTCTCCTCAAAGCCTTAAATCATATTTTCAATTTTTCATGACAGATAACGGCATGTCGGCATCTAACGGGATTAGGGTTAAATGTAATCTCATTACAAGTTTAGGATAGTTAGTATAGTTAAGTTTCCTATGTAGGTTATGCTCGGGGATACCATAGTAAATTTGGTATTCTAATAGGTATTTAGGTTTACTTCAGCTTTTCATCAATTCAATATTTAATGATATTACATTATCTGAGTGTTTTAGTACTTGTTAATATCTGATAAACTTTCTCAGTCTTTTCTTCTGCCTCAATCTTCTACTGTCTATCTACCTGTTTTGGTTATTTCCAATTCTATATGTATTTAGCTCTCTGGAAACCTTAGACAATTACAGGATCCTAGTTAGCCCAGCATAAGAAGATATGTAAGGTTTGCTACAAGAAAAATCCCCTCCTGCACTACGGAGATCTTCAGGGGAGGCTTTTTTACCTTCTCCGTCATTTTATAAGGGAAAATTTTGTATTTAAGTCCACTTCCCAGCCTTCGTGATATTTTCATGTAGATAAGACCTAGAACATTTAAGGGAAGATTCGCAAGAGATAGAGGTGTCATAAGGCATGTTTTCTCCCAAACACCTATTTGTTGTTTAAAGAAGAAAGCTATTTCTTTACTTGTTTCTTAAAATTTAGAGTAAGTCCTATCAACACTTCAAGTTCATAACTATTTGATCCTCTCAAGGGAATCCAGTTGAATCGGAGACAGTTGTTACTTTCTTTAACGCTCATGATAAGTAACCAAATCTACATTCCTACCTGTATGGCTTCTGTTATCTTGTATGGTCTTTCCTAGTTTAGCAACAGTTTACTGTATTGCATGTCCATGTTACCTCTACTTTTCGAAGTACTAGTTTGTCAACCGAGAGGCTTATGTGTTGAACTTTGTTGTTGTAATACCTCGTTATGCGATGTTGATATGTTGTGTTCCGGAGTTGTGCTTGACTTTGCTTTTCGGATAGTAGGTCTAAGTTGATTCATAGCGTGCTATCATTCCTATCCTGATCAAAGCGTTAGATGTATGGTAGCCTCTCTTGTAATCATACTTGTATAACCGCTTTTGGACAATATGCTACGCTGAACAGAGTTTCTTCTGTTGATGTCCTTGGTGTTGCCTTGTAGGACCATAGAGGGGACGTTCAAATATTTAGAATCGCATAAGAAATGGGATTTGTTTATTATGTCTTATTTTTACAGAGATTAATTAACTCTGTAGGTTAAACCTTAATGTAGTCTATTTCTTATTTAATTTTTGAGTCAACTTTTGTAATGCCTTGTATACGAGCTGCTATTTTACATCAATATTAACAATAGTGTTACATATATATATATTTTAGATATGCAACGGGACATCATACTCGAAGTAACAATGTTTCTCACTCCCCAAAGGGAGCGTCACCCTAAACCCCACCCCACAAATCCCAAAACCACCGGTAAGATACACACGACATACGCGCAAGATCATCATTAGAACCATCATACTTGCCGACCATCGATGGACTGATCGGATTAACCACCCACCCCATACCGTCAAAAGGAGACTCGAACTTGAGACCTCAAAGGGAATCCAAAGTGGTGTTAACCACTTGGCCCAACAACAATAACGTTACATATTTCCAAAACTTGTGAATATCTACAGATGTTTTTTACTACGGTTTCAATTTTCTTAGCATGAATATGTTAGTGTGTAATACTCCAACATCTTCATTTGCTTTAAAAGAAAAAATGTAGTCATTTTGCATTGTAATGAATGAGATGTACTTTTGAGAAGTGGCAGAAGACGAAATAACAGATAACAATAACCAAAGTAATCATCAATTCTTACCGCAAACCAACTACAGTAGCTCATAAGCTCATCAGCATCGAGAAATTTACTCCGGAAGGCACTACCTTCCAAGGAAAGAGGAACATGCTTTAGATCCATAGGCAGCATAATTTCAGTCTTCTCAGCAACCTAAAGGCAGAGAAGGTTTCAGTGCAACAAAGTTTATCCACACAGTAAGTAGAAGAAAAGTGCAATACACAATGATCCTGAAATTAAGTTCATAATGTGCCATCTGAATATAGTACTGTATTAGCATATAGGAAAAGGTCAGACGAACACAGTTCAAATTTAGTGATAGCCAAACAACTCATAGAGCTCATAGGCAACGAATAAATTGAATGATCAAACAAAGGATTGACAAAATACAATACAAAAACAGGGCTGAACCAAATCGAACTGAGGTTCAAACAGTAAGGTTTTGCATGGTTCCAACAACTGTGACACACATGGCTGAATCCAAGGGCCAACAACTAACCAATAACAGTTGAGAGATGCATAACTCGTGTGACAAGATAAAGAAAATTAGGGTAAAAGGGTATATATAAATATAGATATCTTTGTAAGCGCATGTGTGCAATGAGAAATTTGAAGTAACCATAAGATCAGATATCGACCATCTCAGCGAATAGTGTACCACCTACTGGCACAAAAAGGTCATTATTTTCAGCTACAAATAAAATCTAAATGCTGACAAGTGGAAAAAATCATTGAGAAATAACCTTTCTCCAGTCTATGTAATCAATGAGCTCATCATCCATGGTTTCTTTCGCAGCAAGGCGCAACATCTTCTCCCTTTCTGGTTGAGTTGGTGACAGAAGATGAAATACTCTATCCATTCGACCAGGGCGCCGTAAAGCTGCATCAATTTTATTGAGATGTCTTGTGGTAGCCATAAGAACAACACCCTCTTGGTTCTCAAACCTGTGTAAAGTGAATCATAAATGGGAGGGCAAAATGCAATGACCTTTCTATCAATGCTATATAACAAGCTGGTCTTAAGTTTACATCAAACCAATTGCACTGATCAAATCCCTTAATTTACTACCCAATCAAATCTTGTGATTTGCTGCATACATGGGAAATCAGCATTTTCCAACAATAACTAGCAGGAAAAGAATCTAGGAATGACTCCGAAACCAGAAATTTACAAGGTCCCCCTACTCATGTGATTTATGGGGGTTTCTTGATATATGCCTAAACACATAATTTGTGGGATTGTTTATTAGAATCGCATTGTCTTGTGGGATGAGATTGTTTAGTAGAATCACATGATTTATGGAATTTCTTGATGTATGCTTAATCAAAATAGCTTATTTACCTCCAATCCATAGATTAAGCCTTAATCAAAATAGCTTATAAGTATAAGCTCACTCTTGTAATGCCACGTTTAAAGGATTTCTCTTCTACAATCAAATTAAATCACTATTACATATCATTTACTATCTCTACAATAGGCTTAATGGAAAACAAAGAATCAGGAATTCAGAATTGGGTAAAAACCACTAGACAATCATGCATGTAATGGCACCTGCTACAATGGTCATTCCTTCCCACAAGGCAATACTGAAAATTTAACTCAATCCAACGGCTCCATAAGATATTTTGCGTTGTCTTATAGATGAACTTACATTAAGTATTAAAACGTGCTGAGCACCGAAATCCCTACCGACTCAAATAACATATATGAAAATGCGTTGTCTTATATGTATTGAGTTATCTTATAGGTGACTCCATAAGATATTTTGAATTGTCTTATAGGTGAAGTTACATTAAATATTAAAATGTGTTGAGCACCGATATCCCTACTGACTCAAATAACTTATATTAGGATTAAAGTCAACAAAAATTACAAAATAAGAGGTCAAAGTTACCCATCAAGTTCCACAAGAAGTTGGTTAATGAAAGCCTCATGATCTTGATTTTCGGTATGAATATACTTGCCACGAACACCAGCAAAATCGTCAAAATCTTCCACAAATATGATTACAGGAGCCTATCACAGAAAAAAAAATGAAAACATCAAGAAACATGAAATTTTGTTCAAAGAAACGACTCTGGAATTCAAATAAATCAAGTAAAAATTAATCCTATAAGTTGGCATGTCAAACACTTAAGAGTTAAGACATAACATGAACCCCCACTCCTATCTGAAAAATGTTTGGACTCATCTAAAGGATTCCACCCTTGTGTAGTACCCCAAAAAAATCAAAATAATTGTAAGAAAATTATTAGCCTTGGTCAAGAAAACTTCTGACATAATTATGTCAGCGCTTAATGGTTCTTTTCCGCACAAAAATTAAATGTTTCTACTTTATGTGATACACTCATACAGCTAGGTCCTCTTGTACCAATTTTTCAGAGTTTTCATATCTGATACCTTGTGTCCATGACAAATCCCGTGTCTACACAAAATGGTCACAAATCATATGTACAACACAGATTTTTCTATTTATGTAGAAATATGCCATACATAGAACAAAAGGTAAATATTAATCAAATAAGAATAAAATAATTGTCACCCCTTTAGATGCAAGACAAATTCTATAATGCATAATAAAAGTAAAAGAAAAAAAATTATACAATGTCAAAGCATTGCTTGTTCATTATCAGGTTTCTAACTTTGATTTTCACTCAATGATTTCTGTTCTTTTATGGGCTATGGGATTTAAAGGACAGCAATGTAAGAAATTCTAAGGACATCATGAATCCTAAAAGACAACCTAAGGAGTTATTACTACATAATCAATAAGAATGTCAAGGGCCGGTAGGCACAACAAGTTTAACATTGGTTAGACATGCAAGTCCAAAACATTTTTAGCCTCAACAATGGAAATAACTTTAATTTTGTGCATGTAACCGGTTTGGACCTGAATTCTTAGATTAGTTGACATATATGCATACAAATTTATTCAATTATATCTATAAATGGAAAAAACTAGAATTTATAATAAGTCTTTATAAAGGAATACCATATTCCTTGCTGTTAGAAACAGTTCCCTCACGTTCGATGCACTTTGACCGACCCATAATCCAGCTTCTAATTGTTTGGCTGAAATTCTGACAACCGGAACCTTAGCTTCTGCAGCTATTGCCAGTGCTAGAGACGTTTTCCCTGTTGACCTCTCACCAACAATAAGAACTCCCTGCAATACAAGCAAATCGCACCTTAAAAGCCGATCACAAAACATGAAATGTGAGTAGATACTTCCTTACCAAAATTACCATACCATGCATTTGGTTTATAGATAAAGTTACATGTAGATTAAGCATTTTATTGTGTAAATGATAACATTTCAAGTCCGATATTCAGTTTGTGAAGCCTCAGCTGAGTGCACTGGATGAAGCAAAAGGACATGCAATACATATACAACTGTCTGTCTGTCCCTTCCATTTTGTATAGTGAAAGCTAATCATGGACCTATGGTATCCATGGGTTACAAATTATTACTGTGATTGGATATTGTTAAAGCTCAACGACTTAACACCCTTTCAGCCTAAATTTCAGCCTACCAGATCATGGCTTTTGAAATCATCTTACTTCAAAACCCTTCTCATGTATTGTGGTTTCAATTTTCAGCTTGTGTTGGAGTTGGAAATACAAAATATTTTCAAAACATCAAAGCTAAGCAACTGAAACAATGTTGTAAGTACAAGAATGAGAAATGTCAACTGCCATTGGAAATTTTTATTAGTTAACCACAAAGTTGGAACTTTATATTTTGCAAAATTGATTATTTTATTAAAGGAAACAATCTGACTTAATTAAAACTATAGAAGGTAATGCTGCAGAATATAACAAACCAACTCAAAGAAATTGGTAAACAGATTAATTTATCACATCAACTTTCCTTCTTCTTTTCTTTTAAATTTTGTAAGCATTATGATAGTCCGATGTAAGCTTAACTACTCTTTTTACTACAGCTCACATACCTTCATTTTTTTAGCTGTATGGTTTGTTTAAGAATCACTCACTTTCTATAAATATAAATATTCTCAAGAAAAGCTAACTAATAGATTTACCCAGGTATATAGACTTGCAAGAACTTTACATTAAAGATATGCAACCAACTAATATTATTTTCTTAAACTACTTTAGTAGGATTAACAGTGTGTGGAAAACTTATGCCTCTATATCATACATATAAAAGGAACTGTGTTCATTGTGCATAGTACATAAAGCTGACATTGGAATAGGGTAAATGGGCTTGTTAGAATGCAGATCAGTATCTTAGCATACCCGGAATGTAAAAAACATCTAGGATTATATAAAGGAAACACAACACATCTATTTGTTATCTTGAAAATAACATACCCGAGGAGCCCGGGCACCCATTTCTTGGAATGCTCTAGGATTTTGTAAAAATGCCACTACTTCATTTATTTCCTCTTTCATAGAGTCAATACTAGCGAAATCCTCCAACCGTATTGGTGGATTCTTCACCCTCTGAAAACCAACCATAGAAGTTAAAATTGGTTCCAACAACAACTCATGTGATAAAGAAAAACTTGTAAATAATCAAACCTTCATGGCATCAAAAGCAGTTGTTACAGGATCAAACTTAGCCTTCTTCGCTCGTTTTTTTGCTAATTTCAGTCTATTTTTAAGTTTGTAATACACTTTCTGCAAGATAGCATAAGATCTAAATTCAGCCTCCAGCATAAATTCCAGACAAGAAAAATCATACCATGAACTACACCCTCAAGGATAGTACATGACCTATATAGAGAGACCCCCTGTCACTCCTTACTTGCGAAAATAGACCAGAAGTAATGTCAAATAGTAACTTGCCAGTCAGCATCCTAGAGTAAAAAAATTAAATATATCTTTGTGTCCTTTCAGTGGTAATTGGTAAATTAAAGTGAAAACAGATACGTAAATTGCAATGCTATAGCCCCAGCTATACTATATAGCCTACAAACTCAGCCTGCAGCATCAGTGTCAACTAAAGATTAAGTATCGCCATTTTAAGAATCAGAATAGCAATTAACTAGGAGATAATATTAATATTCATGAAAAAAAAAATTGTTATAAAATATTCATGAATTATATAATGGTCTGTTTAGATTCTTGAAGTTCATTTGAAATTTTGAATTTGAGCCAAATCCAGTGTTTAGATGCTCAAGGAAATTTGAATTTGGATTTTTTACTAAAATCCGATACTATAGTATTGAAAACATTGCCAACAACATGGAATTTCCAATGACAACTCTCACCTTGTCATAGGAAATTATACGGTTTCCCAAAATTATATTTGTATTTGAAATACAATATTTCAAATCCCAAATTTAAAATCATGAATTTATATCAAATTATGGCTCTCAAACACAACCTAAATTAAGCAAGAAAAAGCTTCTACACTAGAACTCATCATACATAAAGTTGTGTAAATGAAATTATCCAAATTGAATAGATATTCTGTTTATATCATTCAAGTATCATTCAAAATCACATTAAAAAATGAGTAGCAATGTAGCACTTGAACTCAATGGGATTGCAGATTTCTAATAGTCACTGGCACAATGACTCCCATCTATTTGTTATCTGAGGCAAACATTTCAATCTACAACAGAATTCAAATATAAAACAATAATCAAACCATGGTGTGTGAAGTTTTAATAAAATTACTTTTATACAGGCTTCTGTCATACTTGTTTTTTTTTATCAGTGACGGGACATCATACTCGAAGTAACAATGTTTCTCGCTCCCTAAAGGGAGCGTCACCCTACACCCCACCCCACAGATCCCACCCCATACCATTGATAAGGAGGCTCGAACTCGAGACCTCAGAGGGAATCCAAAGTGATATTAACCACTTGGCCCAACATGTATTGGTTTTTGTCATATTTGCTATATACGGCAATAATCAAGCGTTGTCAGGATCATTTGAGAACCCAAGCGCACACTAAAACAATGAAACCATGAATTGCCAAGAAATCTATAAATTTTATCAATAATTGTAAAAGCCATGCTAGCCAAAAACCTAGAGTGGAGCTTTTTAATGCAGACCATCTTCAGAAGAAACATGTTCAAAAAAGCATACCAAGTCAGTCTAATACACACCAGCTACAAAGCACACTATTCCCATATAAGGTTTGAGTAGCTAGGTCTGTTCAAGTTCTTCAGTCAGACAACGCCTCGTGCAAATTTCAATGATAAACTGAGTTCATGTTGCTCCTGAGTGTAGAGCCCAGCAAAATGAGTTGTCTCCTCTAGGATTAAAATGGCACGATAATGCAACACCTGAATTTCTTTTCTTTTTTCTTTTTGGTTGGTGCTAATCAACATTTATATTGCATAAAAAGTAACAACTGTACTCAAACATGAAAAATACGGAGAAATAACTAAAAGAACTAATTATATATTAGAGAAAGTAAGTAATACCACTCTATGCAACTTCTTCAGGTTTTGATCTGTAAATGTACCCCAATAACCACGAATTGGGTGACTTTGGATTTGTCTCGTCAAAAACTGGAATGCAAGGAACAAAACAAATCCATAAACCAAGCTTTTACCGAGGGTCAAAAGCAACCATTTGATGCCCTTTTTCACTCTGGATTTAAATCTCACTTCCGCCTGCGGTCGCCATCGTAAGTACCATGTAGAGCCAACAGTTCGATCTACTTCATCAGGCCATGCCAATCCCAATCTTATTTTTGCCTGTAGTCCAATGACTTTTTCAAAAATTAGAACCAATATTTGAAAAGGTTAGTAATGAGCTCATAAAAATGATACCTGATCAGGGAGTAAATCCAAAATAGGAATCACAGTAATAAACATTGAGTCTTCAGTTAAATCCCTAAATTTTTCAGGTAGCCAATCTCTTGCATATGACACCACATTTGTCTTCCACAACCCCTTCAAACAAATATAACAAAACCTCATTGTTAGGAGAAACTGTTGACGTATATCCAATTCTGAGAATGGGATCCACATGAGCTGAACAGCAGTTGGTATACCACATGCAAGCATTTTTGTATACAGCCCATCAAACCCTCCGAGATCTTCAAATAGCATTTCAAATTCCTGGAAAGAGAATGCAAAAGTTAGAAGCACACCTACAATCACTAAGAAAGAAAATAAATAGAGAGTGTAAAAGTACGACCTTGATGTCTACATAATATTCCTTGTCATCTCCCTTCAGTGCAATATACATAGCTCCCCAATCATGCCTTATGCGGGCTTGCTGAACTATCTTACTAGATACAGCATAAGGAACACCGATTGAGTCCATTTCCCACCTACTTCTTGCTTCATTGAACCAAGTTTTTGATACCACTCTATCTCGATCTAGAAGAATACGTTCCTGCAATGAACATTTTATAAACAATGATTAACAAAAGTTCTCCGTAAGTGCACCAATATTCACATGTAAACAACATCAATGTTTCAGTGAGGAGTATTGAGGGGATAGGTCTGATAGGAAGGAAGGGATTCCCCCTCCCGCTCATCTGGGAGATTTTTTTTATGGGTCCGGCGAGGTTTCACTGTGTTTTAAAACCCACCAACACTCCATTTGTGGAAGAAAAAAAAAAAGTTGTCCTGTTCTTCCCATTGTCACCTTATTTATATCACCATGTGCTTTGTAATAGATGAGAACAAATTGTGATATAGTAAGTTCACTCGCCTTTCCCCTCATTTCCTTAATGAAACTCCCAGACAATGGAAAGGATTCAACCACCTCTTTCCTATACTTCCCTTTTCATTTCTTTAATTGAAATACCATACCCCTCATTTCTCCTTTTACACCCAAACACCATAAAGTGACACATTACACAGACGACGGACCTCCCTCGGATATCTCCTGTCCTTGAAATTACATTGACCATCAATGTCATCTTTACCATCATTCTTCCGCCATCCGCTCATAAATGTGAATTCAGCACTATAATCGTCAAAATTGAAATCATTACCATTTCTAAAATTATGCTAAAACTGAAACCTTAGTCTCAAATGTCAGAACCTTTTCTACTGTTCAGCATAAAATTGAAATTCATACTTGATAAACCAAAAACCAGTCTACAAGAGTTCTGAAAAATACAAGGGTGATCTTTCTAACTTGACCTACCTCCTAGAGGGTTAGTAATTATAAATAACAACTAATGGCACCAGTTATAGCCTTATAGGAATGATGTTAAAATTCTATGATCTTGAAATACTAGTGTCCATATTGAAGCATCAATTTGTAAAGAAACCACAAATCCCCCCTTCCATGTCAACACTGCCCAATACACACACTTAAAACTATAACAATAATTCTATTGTAATAAACACATATGTTACCATTTCTAGATTGAAGGGGAAAAAAACTACCTGTTGTTGAGCCATGTACTGTTTACCGAAATCAGCATTTTGTAGTAAGTTTCTTTTCAGGTCTGCTTTAGCTTCTTCACGCCATTTCTTCCAACCATGATGCAAATGGATCCCAATAGCTTTAGGAACTACAACCTCCTTATCTCCAAACATCCACTTCAGTTCAACTTCTGGAAAACCCTTTAAAACTTCGTCTTCAGGTGTATTTACAACAAAACATTTTTCATCACCAAACTTCTTCATATTTGTTCTTATACAAGTCTCAAGATCTGTCTGCATTTTCCTAGAATCTTCAAGGCCTTGTTTTATACGTAATGCAAAATCCATCGAATCTTGGTTGAATAGGGATCCATTATCTTCAATGTCCAAAATACCAGGCAGAATCTTTTGTAACATGTCTTTTATTTGTGCAGTTTCCAGCTCTTTTTGAACATCAGGTTTAGAAAGATAGACTGATGAGCTTTCTGGCGGACTGCAAAAATGCAGCAATTAATACTTGTATAGAACATGCTAAATCTGCAATTTCATTAAGAAAGAGATGCTACACCATGGAGAAACATATAGAACATCACATAATCAATAAACAGAAATATCAAAAACTTGGTTAAATATTTACGCACTAAATTAGCCTCACATCTTTAGTAAGTATCCGAGATATACAACTGAAAAACCCAGCAAAATATCCTGCTTATGAACCATTCCATGTACTGCTGAGGCTCACCAAATAGCTAAAGAATATCCCTATGCTAAGGGATGTATCCCTTCAAAATATGGGTATATATATAATGCAAATTTAAGTTCAAAACGGAAGGGAAAAGGTAACAGCATTCTTGCCTCCATCTGTAAAGTATAAAACTCCTATCTTCTCCCCAAAACCAACGGCATAACAAAACATAGACTATGGATCAAAAGCTATATTAAGCATATCCTATTTGGCTACATTATGGCTTGAAATAAGACCATGAAATATTATCCGTCTTAGGCCGTGCAAAACAATAACACTAGTACAGATATACAAGAGAAGTGCAGTATAAAAAATTGTGGGAATTAGTTTCATCTACTAATTTATAACTTTTGTGCAAATCCACATAATTCTTGAATGTCAATGACCAAATCGTTGAATTTCACCTGTTGATACTCTTATGCTTCATTTCCCTTCTCATTCTCTCCACCAGTTCCTCACATTCCCTTTCAATAAAACATAGTTCCCTCACTCCAACACTCAGTGCCATTGCCTCCCGCCTCTGAATCTCATCCTCAATCTTCCTAATCTGGTCCCATATCTTGCTATACTCCTCATCCAATTCTCTAATACTAGCCCCCAGCCTCTCAATTTTCTCAGTCTTTTCCATCCTCTCCTTTTCTGGCTTCTCCATCAATTTTTTATAAGAACTGTGTTGCTTCGTCGCCTTATCAACAATCTTATCCGATTTTGACAACAAACTATCCTTCTTCTTCATCAACTCCCTTTCTACAATCTGATATTCATTCAATATTTCATCCTGCAGCTCATCTTTCTTCAATTTCAATATCTTCAGTGAGGCCACCACATCCCCCATTCCCACATTTCCTTTCCTTAATTGTTCAATGGTTTTTAACAAACCTGAAACTGTCTCTAACAATCTCTGTGTAGCTCCTGAGTACTGATGACTCGTATACTTCAATTCCTTTTCCTCTCCCTCCTTTTTCCCAGTCCACTTCACCTCCTTCGTAGCCACTGCAGCAATTGCAGGTACCTGAAATGTACTAACTGGAGAGCAACCAATGACAACACAGAACAAGGCAAACACTATATGCCTTGCAATACACTGAAACACATTCTTCTTCCCTCTCGCTGAAACAGACGATTCCACTACATCTCGGGAAGATTCTGAGCTCCGGCAAGCCACCGAGAAGCTGATGACACCTAAATGTGCTCTACTCTTCCACTCCGGCTTCACCAAAAACGCAGATTCTTCTGCTTCCTGATCAAATTTCGAACTCCGACGAACCTCAAACCAGCTTATCACACTGAAACGAGTTCCGCTCAGTACAAGTTTTCCACGACTTCTCCTTGAACTCGCCGTGAGTCTTCGGCGGCGAGAATTGTGCTTCATCTCAAACGAATCGAACGCCGCGAAACGCGAAGGAAGGAGAGAGCGTTGATGCGGACAATAAGCGAGAAGAGAATCCATGGACCTTGGTTTGGTTTCTTCAAATCCAAACCTATATTTCTCGGGAATGTTTGTTTCCCAAGAAAACGCATAGGAACAATAAAATCAAGCTTCTTGGATTCTACTTCCAAAACCCTAAGTCAGTGATTCGATTTAGAGCTTGAAGACGGAGATGAAGCGGTTACTGTCGCAGTGTGTTGAAGCCGGCGACAGAGAGAACCTAGGCCTCATTTACCGAATCGCAACGAAAACACTGTCCTGAGTGAAGATGGGTAGTGGGTCACCCGAATCCGACAACCCATCAAAACTGTATGGATTATGTTTCAAAATGTCCCCTAGTATCCCTTTTTATGTCAAATTAGTACTCCAATTTAATATTTGTTTTATTTTAGTCCTTTTGTATCCATTTTTTATTAGTTGAGATACACAATAGGGGTAGCTCTCTCCTTTTAACCCCAAAACTCTAACTCATGCATTCAACAAGGAGACTCGAGACCGAGACCTTAGAGAATATCCAAAACGCTTAAACTATTTGGTCTAACATGCATTGATCCATTGTGTGCAAACTTAATACCTAGCTTCAAATTTGGTTTCATTTTACTCTCATTACTCATTAGCACATATCAAATCCTAATTACCAATGTCTTTCATTCTTACCCTTGTTACAAATGAAGCTCTAATGGTTTAGTAACTCTTGGATATTGTGATTCTTTTGGAAAATGAGGCTAGTTAAACATACGGTTAATATTACAAGTTCATAAGCACTATGGATAACTATAATTAACCATGTCTCTAAGTTTCTACATAAATTCAAATAATTCTTAAGATTGCTCAAATGTTGGATCCAGCGGAGCGACCCGCTGGATCCTATCATTTTAAATGAGGTGACATAATCTTATTGGTGACTTAATTTAAACCAAATAATTTTATATATATCAACAATATCAACCCACACAAAATTTATTAGTATTATTATATATAAAAATTGAAATATCATCCACTCATTTTGTTTGATAAAGATGGTGTTTGTCTAAGCTTATAACCATTAAAATAACTTTTTTTGTCAAGTTACATGTTTTGTGAATTCAAAACAGCACATGTAAAAAGCCTTCATAATCAGATATTGAATGCGTCACATTTTTGTCAACCATCATTTTCACTAACGAATTCCATAACACATCCCTACTGTATGGCTTCAAATACATAATTTTATCGCCACCTGAATACATTATGTTGTTGTCCTTCGACAATTCAATTAACTCAAAATGACTAACGTAGGTCTAAATCCGCATTATTAATATGTCCTATTGCTCCATTTATATATTTTTTACATCTTCAACGAACTTTCCATTGAAGTTAATGACAAAATCTAGTCTTCTAAAATTCTCACCCATATGTTCCTAATACAACCATGATCCATAAGCACAAATCATCAACTATGGAATTTGGGTTAAAGACACCCAAACTTTGGGCTGGAACCTAATTTAATACCCAAAGTTTAATTGTACCAAAGTTAGTAGCCAAACTTTGATTTTGAACCCAATTGAGTACCTACCATCCATGACTGTTAACCGTTCCGTTATCTCACTGCCATGTCACATGTATTGCGCTGACGTGGATTTTTTTTTAATGACGTTGCTACTATGGGCACATGTTTACTTAATGATGTGGAAATTATTATTATTTTAAAAACAAAAAGCAAGATCTTGTTCCTCAAAATCACAAGATCTTTCATTGGCACTTTTGCTCTCAAACAATGTAACAAGAAGATGATACAACCAATTAGCTATCTAACAAGTAGCAGCATTATAATTGAAGAACAAAAAAAATATATATATATA
>JAYMTH010000396.1:0-21698 GCA_036897465.1 Pelargonium australe
AAGCAAACATGTATGTTATTGCCTGAAATTTTCACGAATTGCAGCTGGGTTATTGGCAGTGGTGTCATGGATTTCTGGGCAGACAGGTGGGGGAGACGGAGCCATCAGTCCAACCGCCACTTCCCATTAGGGACGTTCTGGACTCGCCGACGATTCAGGCCGAGGTCTGCCGGCAAGGAGGCCGTGTCCGGCTGGACTTGTTGAGGTCGATCTGGCGTGCTGAATCCATGGAAGACCACCTAGTTTACAAGCTGTCCAAGGATGGTAATTTTAATGTCAAAGCTTATTAGGAAGCTCGGAGAGACGTCGGTCCATCGATGGCTTGGAGTAATTTGTTGTGGCATCCGATTTTTCCCAAACGAGTTTCTCTATTGTTATAGCGATTGAGACATAATGCTCTCCCTTTTGATCCAGCTTTGTCGAATATTGGTATTCCAACGGTGTCTCGGTGTGTTTGTTGTTGCCATAGCCATTGTGAAACGCCGGATCACGTTTTGGTTTCAAGTCAAGCAGTAGGGTAGGTATGGAATTGGGTTCGAATGTGGTTCAATTTCATAATTTCTACCTCTATTGAGCAGCTTCTTCAAGCTTCTTGGACTGATTTAAAAACTTCATCGATATATGGCTTTTTCAAGCTTGTTATGGTCGGTTGTGGGCTATGGGAAATTTGGAAGGAGCGGAATGTGAGGCGCTATAATGGAGGGTGGTGGCGGGCTGATGTGATAATTCCGGCAATTAAAAGGTGGTTAACACTTTTGTATCCTATCTTTCAAGTTAGGAAGGTGCCCTCTATGCAGGAAATCAATTTATTGAATTTCGTTTCTATGCCTATTCCTTGGGTGCGTTTCAAACCGGATAGGTTTATTTCGTGGTCAAAACCAGTTCTTGGGAATTTATGTCTCAACATCGACGGGGCTAGTCGGAATGGTCAGGCAGCTGCAGGTGGGGTCATTCGAGATGGCATGGGAGTGGTCCTTCTTGCTTTTGCTATTCCTTTGGGCCTGGGCACAAATAACTTAGCTGAATTGTAGGCTTTGAGACTTGGTTTGGAGTTGAGTAGAGAATATGGCTTAGCATTGGACTATATTGAGTCAGACTCGAGATTGATTTGTGATATTAATCGGGGCAGAGCTTCTTGTTCTTGGCACTTGGAGTATGTGACTCTAGAATGTAGACACCATATGGGTATTATTGACATCAGGCGCGTGCTGCGGGGGGTGAACATGGCTGCTGATTGGTTAGCGGGCTTTGGGCTCAACTTGCGAGTGGTTTCAGCTTCTTTACATGACTTTTCCTCATCTTTTAGGGACATTATTTTGCATGACAGTTTAGGTCGTTTTT
Source organism: Pelargonium australe (assembly GCA_036897465.1). Taxonomy (NCBI): domain Eukaryota; kingdom Viridiplantae; phylum Streptophyta; class Magnoliopsida; order Geraniales; family Geraniaceae; genus Pelargonium; species Pelargonium australe. The sequence continues at coordinate 1,342 of JAYMTH010000396.1, forward strand.
ATGTTCGTAGAGGTAAAGTGTTTATGTAATGTTTATTTACTTTTCAGTACGCATTCATGTAGTACCTTATTGTATTAGGTGCATTATTTTTTAGGAGGTAAGGCTCATCACGTCCCCCTCCGTTATTTGTACCTTTTTCTTTATTATAATAAACAAGTAGGGGTCCGGCCAAACCTCCCACCATCTCAGGTGGCGTTTAAAAAAAAAGAAATTAACTTTTTAGTTGTAAGAAAATACTTATATAAAATTTGTGTCATTCCAATTTTATTGGATGTTCTCGAAGGGACATATAAAATCGTACATTATATTTGTAAAATTTAAATTACTATTGAAATTCAAATTATAGGCTTTAAACGTTTGGGGGGAAAATAACGGTTAATTTTAAATTAGCTTTTTGAGTGAGGCGTGATAGTAACGCTGTTCTTCTTTTCTTTTGTGGCGCGTTAATATGACGCATTCACATCCAAACGCTGTTATAAATCCCGCCAAAAACGAGAGCGAGAGAGCCACACGAATCTCCAGAAAACATGGCGAAATCGAGGGATGTTCGAAGAATTCGTCACCTCTACATCTCCGATCGTCGCGAAAACCAGACGAAAACGAAGAAGGAGACAAGCTCAGGAAAAGAAAATCTGTTTCTGTGTACAATTTTTTTGTTGCTGTATCAATTTTCTTTGTTGCCCTAATTCGTCTGAAATTTTCCGGCATTTCACTTTCCTGGAATTTGATGTGCAGCATCTTGGATGAGAGTTTGCACAATTTTGGTTCGAAGTTTGTGCGAAAATCGAAGGAAATTGATGTGATCGAGCTATTTATTGAGAACTAGAATGGTGCGCGAGCTCTTAACTTCTTAGCTTTCAATATATATCACAAGCATGACAATGTTAATGCATTTTCTCTTGCTCTTAATGTGCTCGATTGCTATTTAGGAAGGAAAAAACCCTAACTGGTTCTTAATACGAGTGAATTTGAAAATAAGTACTAAACATAATGATTTAGAATGGAAACATAGTTTGGAGAATACTATGAACAATGTATATGTTATCTGAATTGTGAATGAGAAATGATTTAGTAATGTGATTTAATTCTCAAGTAGAAGACACAAGAACAAGAGGAAGGCTCGGAAAGAAAGTGGTAAAAAACATGATTACCAAGTCTCTAGAAATGGTATTTCCCTGAATAGATTGGAAATGTGCAGAAGGATTCATGTTGCTAAACCTCACTAAGCTTGAGGCTTAGTCGAGTTAAGTTGTGTATGTTCAGAAATTATGCTCCAGAATATGGAAGTGGCCTGAGCTCATGGAAGTGTTTATTATTTCCCCTAGAAATGAAAAAAAAAGAAACAGTGAGTAATAGGAGTAAGTAAATATGCTCTCCATACGTATATAATGCATGTCAAAGAGGTTAAGCACGTGGATGTTTGTAGGTTTTAACATTTTTTAGACATTTTGATACTTTCACATACTAGTTCAAACGCCTATAATGCCTCTAACAATAGATAGTGTTTCTGGTCTGCAACATGGGAGTTAAACTATGAAAATTCATGCTAGCTTTTAATTGAAAGAAATATGTATTTGCCTGAGGCCCTGAGCACTTATCTGTATTTTCTTGGCGTGCATACTTATTTTCTTTATTTCTTTCTTGCTTTTAGATATTTATTTTCAATACTCTAAGCTATAACTCTTTAACTATTTTTAGTTTTAACTGATGCAGGCCACATTCAACATTGATGTTGGATCTAGAGTATGGGTTGCAGATCCAGAATTAGCTTGGGTTGATGGAATAGTACTAAATATTAAAGGAGAGGAAGCTGAGGTTGAAACCAGTAATGAGAAGAAGGTAAGCTGAGTTTTAATACCAAAATACACTCTTAAGTTTAAAGAAACTTCACCTTTGTGGCTTTTTTGGTCAATTTTTCCCAACTGAGTAAAAGTCCAGATACACACCTATCCTTGTCTATAGAAGGAAAAGAATGCTGCTTCACATAAATCCTCTAGGTTTTGACATTATAGCTTTTTAAAGGCATCAATGTCATAAGAGTACTTAAGCCTACCTTTAATTAGTCTAATGTATTGCAATAAATCAATCTTTTTTCCTATTCCTTTTTATTTTAAAACTTACTACCCCGTTCCAAAATAAGTGTCGTTTTAAGATTATTCACACATTAAGAAACCTTGTAAAATGACTTCACTAACCTGTTTTAATTTCTCACTTTCTTGTTGGAAAAGTAAATGAGTGTTCGTTAACTAACTTGGAAATGATGATATGTATATAATTGTAAAGTATTGTGTATTTTTACATTGAAATTGTAAAATGACACTTATAACAAAAGACACTTTGACTTGTTTTATGTACTTTCACTTCTTGTCAATATTATCCTATGATTTGGGTACATAATGATCCTCCCTCTATTCAGATGCACCCAACCTTGAATCTGATTGTGTCAATTTGTGAGGTTCCAGGGCAATCAGGCATCCCAAATCAAAATCAGAGTTCATATTGATGCGCTAATTTGACTTTTCCATCATCAATAGTTTATCTTACTTTCATGGTTCAGGTAGCTGCAAAATTGTCAGAAATACATCTGAAGGACATAGATGCTCCTGCTGGTGGAGTCGAGGACATGACTAAGCTATTGTATATGTATGAGCCTGGAATCCTGCATAATTTGGCAACTAGATATGGAATCAATGAAATCTATGTAATATATATCAACCTCATCTTCATTTTTGAATCAGTTAATGCTCACTCTTGTGAGAGAACACATTTTGTTACTGCAGTTGCTTGTACCTCTGTTTTGATATTATGACATCTTGGCAGACCTATACTGGAAACATTCTTATCGCTGTCAATCCATTCCAAAGTATCTCAGAATTGTATGATGAATTTGTAATGGAGCGATACAGGGGAACACCGATGGGAGATTTGAGCCCTCATGTTTATGCAATTGCTGAGGCTGCATATAGGTGTTTGTATATTCTTTTTACAATCTAATTTATAGTTTTTTTTTTTATATAAATAACATATTAAATAGCTTAAATTTGAACCAGGGCAATGATTAATGAGGAAAAGAGAAACTCTATTTTGGTCAGTGGCGAGAGTGGGGCTGGTAAGACTGAAACCACCAAAATGCTTATGCGCTATCTTGCTTTTTTGGGTGGCCATACCTCTGGTGAAGCACGATCAGTTGAACGGAAAGTTCTAGAAGTAAGCTGGATTGATGCTATCTAACTTTTCAACAAAATGAAAAATATATAAAAATAAAAAGAGAAAAGATGTAAGCTCAATGATGTATATTAGTTTATAGTAGCTTTTGTTCTAAAGTATGCAGATGGCTCATGGTTTAAGTCAGAAGAGTTTGAGGCTTAAATTTCCTTTGTTTTAAATTGGTACTAAAGTCAGACATAACAAACAGAAATCAATGTAGGCATCCTTTGTATGTGGTATATCCATAAGTTGTGAGGTTTACTACATGATGTGTCGGAGACAATTGCACTCGGAAAAAATTATTCAAAACTGATGTTGTCTTCCTTACAAAAAGAAAAGGGCAGCATCTGGTTAACTATTCACACACATTTAAGTACAGAACTAGACGAGCAATATAACAGGCTGATTGATGGATGTTTGATCTTTTTGAAAATTGTTTAAATAACTTAGCTATAGAAAGCTATAGAAATACAGTCATCAGCTTTACATCTCCCCATAACATTTCAAGGAGTAAAAAAAAAAAAAAAAACATATGGTTATATGATTTTTTTTATAATCTTCTTCAATTTCCGGTTACTAATGACTAGATATCTTAGTTAGGCTCAGGCGGTGGAGATCTTAATTTGAGAAGAACACAGTTGACTAGAGTTCAGGGAGGTCCTCTTAGATTTCTCCCAGAAAGGAGGCCCAGATACAGTCTGCCTTAGAATTAAAATTTTCTCTGCTATTTATTTTATCATCTTCTCATTGTTATAGTTATTCCTTAAAGAAGCTACTCATCTTCACTTTCTATATAACATATGTTGTAGAGTAACGATTCGTGGTTCACCTCCTTTCTCATATGTTTTTTTCCTTTCATTTGTACTTCAACCCCCTGATGCTTTTGCACATTTCTGATGTGATGTAGTCAAATCCAGTTCTTGAAGCATTCGGCAATGCGAAAACTGTTAGAAATAACAATTCCAGGTGACAAATTCTGAATACTTCTAGAATTATTATTTCTGTTTCTAATTCAACTGGCCAGTGAACCACAAAATTTCACGTGCATGTGTCAAACTCTGATTCCTGCTTTCACATTCATGCACATAACAATCACTTGAATAATAGATTTTGTTCTCTTAGAATCATAAGGTTTATATGATGCTGCTCAAGCTTGCTAGTTAGGCTGCACCATTCTATTAAGTAAAATGAAAATAACAAATGCTCCCCTTCTGTGTTACAAACTTGACCTACTGAGAAATGAAAACAATTCCGTGTCATTAACCAATATCTTGCTCATTCATATAACATAGAACAGTTGATGCATGAATTTATGCAATTTCCTAATGATGTTTATTGAATATGTTGGCACAGCCGATTTGGAAAATTTGTTGAGATTCAATTTGACAAGCATGGAAGAATTTCAGGGGCAGCCATCAGAACATATCTTTTAGAGAAATCTCGTGTTTGCCAAATCTCAGATCCTGAGCGCAACTATCATTGCTTTTACCTTCTCTGTGCGGCACCACCAAAGGTAGATGTCTTTGCTTGATCACATTTTCATTGCATGTCTGTGGTTAAGTTTCAATCAAGTTTTAGTAACAGTGCAACTAAGAACTTTATGTCTACCAGGATATTGAGAAATATAAGTTGGGACATCCCGATTCATTTCACTACCTTAACCAATCCAGTTGCTATAAATTGGTTGGTGTAAATGATGCTAATGATTATCTTGACACTAGAAGAGCTATGGATATCGTTGGAATAAGTGAACAAAATCAGGTCTCACCTCTGATGTGTATCGTTATATATTTGTTGTAGCAAATGCTAAACCATCTTTATATAGTGAACTGGGGATAACCTCTCTCTCTCTCTCTCTCTCTCTCTCTCTCTCTCTCAGGATGCAATCTTCAGAATTGTCGCTGCTATCCTTCATCTTGGTAACATTGACTTTGCTAACAAGGATGAAGAAGTTGATTCGTCGGTTATAAAAGATGACAAATCCAAATTTCATCTGGAAATGACAGCAGAACTTCTCATGTCTGACTGGATCCTTAATACTATCATCCTTTTTGTCCTTACTTCTATGAAATGTCACCGTGTTGATCTTATTCTTATCTTTTTTCTAGGTGTGATCCTCATGAACTAGAAGAGGCATTGTGTAATCGCCAAATCATCACTCGAAATGATAAAATCAAGAAAAGCCTTGATCCTGTTGGTGCAGCAATTAGCAGGGATGGTTTGGCCAAAACAATATATACTCACTTGTTTAATTGGTTAGAGGCTAGCTTCTTGAATTGTTGTCATCAGGTTTTGTATTTCATTTTATTTCAGACTGCCATTTTATTCTATTGATAAGGACCCTTTTAAGGGTTTCTTATTTCTGGCGTGTTCAGGTTGGTGGATAAAATCAATGTCTCCATTGGGCAGGATTCTAAGTCAACAGGTCTCATTGGAGTCCTTGACATCTATGGTTTTGAATGCTTCCAAACTAATAGGTAATGCTTGATTGCAAAAATGTGTATTTGAGAGAGTATACTTACGTGCATGATTAGGAATTAACCCTAATGTAAGCTTGGTTACATCACTACAAATCTTCCTCTTTTACCCTAACTTGTCATGGGTGGATTTAGCTCCTAACCTCCTACGTTGAGGCAATATGGGAAGCGTATCACACTATCTGGTTATTGGTACAATGATTGATGAGTATAATAATATCTGATCCAATGTTTAGTTCAACCGCTTCTCTGTTTTACTTTATTATTCTGATTTCACATTTGTATATCATGCAGTTTTGAGCAATTCTGTATAAACTTCACTAATGAAAAGCTGCAACAACATTTCAACCAGGTATGAGGTTAGTGATATTTTATGTCTTCAAATTAAATCGTCTTTTCAGCATATAATCTAAGTGCTATGATGGATTTTCAGCATGTCTTTAAGATGGACCAAGAAGAATATGCAAAAGAAGATATTAGTTGGAGCTACATAGAATTCATTGATAATCAAGACGTTCTGGATCTAATTGAGAAGGTTCTGGTTCCTGTCTTATTTTGTGTCACCTTTGGAGCTTATCAAACTTATCTATTCCCACTGTTCAATTATTAACTCAGTAAAAGCTCCTCATGTCGATCTTGCTTCCGGTTTTTGTCATTCTTCACGTGCAGTCTGACAACACTAAGGGTTCTGATCGTGGATCATGCTACACAAATAGGTTACATTGGCTCAAGACAAAACCAACTTTGATACTATGTTAAACTTTATTACAACCCTAAGGCCTAAGTTGATAAACTGAGGGCCCAATTAGTATCTCCTCTCATTCTGGAAATAAATCCAGCAGCCTTTTGCTTCTATCCTTTACTGTACCAACTACCAAACAAATTTTAAATAATGGGTTTCAAAATGAATAGAATCTAGATTACTCAGCAGCTTGCTTGATATAATTCTCTAAGCCACACCATTTAATGGAAGAGGTTTGTTCACAGTTAAAGCCTTCACCTCTCCCCATGGATGTGTTGAATTCACATGTCTACTTTTAATCTGCAATTGTTAATTTCTTGGATAATAATGTCTATTGGATTGATTCTCTCTGATTTAAATCCCTGAAATGTTGATTCATTAAGTTTTGCAAAGACTGCTAAAAGTTGACACAAATTTGGACCGTATTTGATTGAATCGTGAAGAAATTTTATTTCGGTTTTATATTATTTTATATTTTTATTTTATGCCTGTATAGCTCATTCAACACTTCAATTATCAGTACACAATCTGCTGAATTAGCTCTCTTTCACAGGTCTCTAATTCATGGTACTTTTGCAGAAACCAGGTGGGATAATTTCTTTGCTTGATGAAGCATGGTATGGTAACATTTCCCATTCTGTATTTTATGTGTATGTCCTTGAAGGAATTTGATATTGATGCATTCTTCCTTTTCCTCACTAATTGAAGCAGAAATGCAGCATACTTGCTCTTTATTGAAGTTTCATTTCTTTTATAACTACTTCGTAGGGTGACAGTTTTTCGTTCCAAATCTGTAAAATCTGTGAACGAAAGTTTTCTTTTTACAGTATGTTTCCAAAGTCAACTTATGAAACATTTTCCGAAAAGCTTTATCAGACATTCACGGGCCACAAGCGCTTCATCAAGCCAAAATTGGCTCGCTCAGATTTTACCATAGTTCATTATGCAGGAGAGGTGACCTATGGTTCCTGTACTTTGCGGTATAATTTGTTAGTTTCTAAGTTGATAGCCATTGCATTTAAGCATTACCTTACCAAATCCATGCACTTTTTTCAGGTTCAATATCAATCTGAGCAATTTTTAGACAAAAACAAAGACTATATCGTTCCTGAACATCAAGATTTATTGAGTGCTTCCAAATGTTCTTTTATAGCAGGCCTTTTTCCTCAAACATCTGAGGGGGCACCCAAATTATCGAAGTTCTCATCTATTGGTTCTCGTTTTAAGGTATCTTTTTCTCTACCATTCTTGTTTCTATGGTGGATTTTTACCTTATTAATTACATTTACTAAAAGATGATTTTATTGAGCCATGCCATATGTCGTCAAAATACGATGTCCACACTACTCTGAACAGATAAAACCTGTTGTTCTGACCTAATTGATGCAGCAACAACTACAACAATTGATGGATACACTTAATTCTACAGAACCTCACTTCATTAGATGTGTGAAGCCAAATAATGGATTACAACCTGCCTTATTTGATAATCTCTGTGTACTGGGACAACTACGCTCTGGTGTAAGTAAAACATTATGTTATACTTAACTGTTATTTCTCAACACCTGGCCATTTTATGCTGATTGTTATCTATGTAGGGTGTTATGGAGGCAATTAAAATCAAAGGTGGAGGATTTCCTGCTCGATTGACCTTCGATGAATTCCTAACTCGATTTGCTGTTCTTGCACTAGAGATTTTCAAAGGGAGGTAACCAGTTCCAAACTAACTAGAGAAATTGATTAATATATATAAACCTTTTCTCTTGGTAGCTCAATTTCTTGTTGGTTACTGTGTTTTTTTTTTTTTTAATGCAACATAACTTCACCTATGAGCAGCTATGATGAAAATGTTGCATGTAAATGGATTCTGGAGAAGATGAATGTTAAAGGGTATCAGGTAATACCAAAACCAGTGTTGCATTTTGTAGTAAACTTGCTCTGCTAAACATTAATTTTACAACTTTAATCTCTGATTATTCTTTTGCTTTGATAAAGATATCCTTGGTAATTTGGGTTGTCTAATAAACTTGCCTCAGTATATTTTCACACCAGCATTTAATATTTTTAAGGAAGCTCTTTTTTTTCTTTTTTTTTTTTGCATTATTGATATACGACTGGACGTGCTAAGAAACATGACCCCTAACTGGTTTTGTAGATAGGGAAAACAAAGGTGTTCTTAAGAGCTGGTCATATGGCTGAGTTAGATGCACAGAAATCGAGGTTACTAAAAACCTCAGCAGAGGCTATTCAGAGGCAGATTAAAACTCATCTTACTCGAAAACATTTCTTTTCCTTGCGGAGTGCTTCTATCCGCGTACAATCCCAATGGAGAGGTGAGTCTAGTGGATAATATGTTACCAGTTCCCTTGAAATGTACTAAGATATTTAGTGAGTTAGGTGTAGCCAGGAATTAACAGGTACATTCAGTCATTCACTAACAATTTGGTCCTCTTAAACATGTCTATAGCTTTTGTTCCATTGGGACTTCAGCCGTGGTTGGCTGATAATGTTAATTGCTCTTAAACATAGAGCTTCATGTTGATTTATCTTATGACTTCAGGGCAACTAGCTCGCAAAATGTATAAGAACATGAAGAAGGAAAAATCCGCTATCAATATTCAGAAAAGTTTGCGTCGACTAACGTGCAGAAGATCCTACAATGAAGTCAAGTCCTCTGCAGTTGTCCTGCAGACAGGTATGCGAGCAATGAGTGCTCGTCTTGATTTCAGATATAGAGGGAAAACGAGAGCAGCTAAGAAGATACAGGTTATTAATTACCGATATTCACCCATTTCCATATTCTCCAAGAAAGATAATTACTTAATTGGTAATTACTTTTAAAAAAAACGTGCAGACCTATTGGCGTGGTTATAAGGCATTTTCATACTATAAGGACCTGCGGAAAGCAACAATTTTTACTCAATGCCGATGGAAGTTTAAAAAAGGTCTTCCGATTTTAAACACGGTAGGTATTAGTATAATCTTACCGTTATTTATTAGTTAATATTTCTAACATTGCCTGTCACATTTGCATCTGACACAAGTATTGCCATGTGTAAGATAGATGATATGTTATTAGATTCTATTTATTGTTACGAAACGAAGGGCTTATACTATTAACTTACTAACAATAGAAACATATAACATTGTGTCATTATTTGATTCCTTACTAGTCTGCATTCTATTTTCCTTTTCCAATTGGATATTATCCTACACCTCCGAGTTAAAGGTAACTCTGAGAAGCAAAGACAAACTGGAAATGTGGAGGAACTCACACGATCTTTGGGATACATGTACATATTGAGAAAACAACTGTTTACATTTTTAATTTCAGGAAGTTTCAAATTTGAATTTTTAACTTGTGCTCGACAATCTGTGGCAGCATATATAGATTAAAGTTTCTATGCCATGTTTTGACTCAATATACTGGATATGGCTCACATGATGTTTGATGATAATAACCCTTGCCTATGGGTAGCTTGGACATTGTTAATGAAGTTAAGACGTTTTGCTATGATGAACTTTATGCTGCTTCATATGTGACCTGTGAGGCCACTAATGGTGTTCAAAATCATGCCTTCAGACTTACCCAGAAGTAACATGGCACAGAAGAAATTTGCTGGAAAACAAAGTTGAAACTAACATGTCACCTGTCAAGGAATGTAAGTCTGTGGAGAGATCGTTTGAAGAAGCCGTGGAAAGAAAGGTTGAAGAGACTGTCGAGAAAAAGGTTGAGGAGGCTGTCGAAAAGGTTGAAGAGGCCGTTGAGAAAAAGATTGAAGAGGCTGTTGAAAAAAAGTTTGAAGAGGCTGTCGAAAAAAAAATTGAAGAGTCTGTCGAGAAAAAGTCTGAAGAGTCTGTCGAGAAAAAGGTTGAAGAGTCTGTCGAGAAAAAGGGTGAAGAGTCTGTCGAGAAAACGGTTGAAGAGGCATGTCCGACTGTTAAAGAACCTGATATTCCTTTGCAAGGTGGTGACAAGATCCAGGCTTTAGCTGCAGAAGTTGAAAATTTGAAGGTAATGCTGATGATAAACCATACTTCCAAAGTTGAAAGTATAAGAGTTTACTTCTGAAAACAAACATTCATGTTAATGTTCTTCGTTAAGTTCCTATCTATGGTTCATGAATCACATGACCTTAATCTTTTTACAGTTAACCAAGTCTCTTCGACACAGGCCTTGTTGCAGGTGCAGAAAGAAGGAGCTGATGAGCTAGAAAGAAAATATGCAGAAGCACATGAATCAAGTGAAAAAAGACGCAAAAAGTTAAGAGAAGCTGAAAAAAGAGTTAAAAGACTGCAAGTTTCTTTGAAAAGGTAGTATCCAAACGTAATCATGTGTTATTGCTATGACTTTACCAACCGATGTCAAGTTTCCGGAGCAAGTTCTTATGCAATTCAATATTTGCACTAATTGTAACTGCTCTAATCTTTTATTTTAAGAGGCTCCGACTTGTTATTTGACAATTGACTGATACTAAATCTGATCTAGTGCTTCTCAGGATGATATATTCCCTCTCAGACCAATTCTCAGAGTTGAAGACAATCTTGCGTGCTTCATCAAAGGATGATCAAGCTGATGCTACTTCCCATACCTCCGAAGCTTCATCTGGTGACTCTGATTCAACGTTTCCAGCTCCAGTAAACATCTCTACCCTCAGTCCCGATGCTCTCCAAGGCATGGTCGAGGATATTTCAGGAGTAGATATTTCAGGTCAGTCTAGCTTTACCCGTGTTAGAGATTCTCACATTTTGACTTAAAAGACGCCGGTTTCCATCTGCATAAGATGTGTATGTCTCATTCTGTGCAGGACCGAAGCCTTCTAACAAGGAGGGGGCATTTGATGATTTCTTCTGAAGAAATGTGTACATTTTTTTCAATTATAAAACGAGGCGTCTACGAGCTATACATTACATGCACCACAAGACTATTCGCCCAGACATGTGCTTTTAAGGAAAAATTTCAGCATTATAGAGTAGGTAACCTAAAGTTTGCATACGCATGATCATATAGGATTGTTGGGGATGGAAAACCATAGAGGTAAGCCTGGCAAGGAAAAAAAAATGCATATACCGAATCATAGTGAATTGTAGGTTAGTTGCAGTTAGCTTAACATCTTTTGTAACTTAGAGGTCGGATTTAGACTGATAAAGTGTAATTTGAATCCGACCAAAATAAGTTCGGATTGGATTTTAGTGTAAAGTGTGATCCAATCCGTGTTTCTGTAGAATAAATCCGACCCAACCCGAAAATTAGCCGAACTGAATCAGATCGATTTTAAGTCGGATTGAATTTCAGATGTCTATGGGTTGGATTCAAATTGTCAGCTATAATGTATTTACAGTTGGTTTAATATAATTTCAGTATGTGTAATAATATAATTTCCTTATTGTATAGCAAGGATTTGTAATAAGTAATTGATTATATCTATTAATATCATTATATCATCCATTGTCGTCCAGTGGTTAGGATATCTGGCTTTCACCCAGGAGACCCGGGTTCAATTCCCGGCAATGGAACTTTTTGTCAATTTTTTATTATATGGGCCTAAGGCCCAATTTCAGCAACAAGCCCACAGTGCAGGCAGTTCTTGTTATATGGGCCTAAGGCCCAATTTTAGCAACAAGCCCATTTTGTCCTCACTTAACCATCCCATCGGTATATATTCTAGATATTCATACTTGAAGTCTTAAATTCGAGTCACTTCAAAGATGTTAGATATATTTAATTGTTGTGAGTATAGTATAATATAATTCAGTTTGATACGCAATACGTTCAAAGATGACATGTTTGTCTTCCTTCGGACTGTAACAATCTTTAGATGAGTTTAGTTTAGAAAGAAATATGATAAAAGGAAAAGAAATGATATTGAGGCTTTAATTGGAGTACTAAAGTCTTTTCAGATAGAAAAGGGAGGGGACACAAATGAACCAATTGGTAAAGGTTGAGAGGTAGTAGAAGAACCACACCAAAACAAGGCATGAACCATCTCACAAACACACTCCTTATTGGTAAAGAAGAATAATATTTAATGGTGGCTTTGTTTTGTTCTCTACAAAGTACTTTAATGGAAGTGAGTACCTACTATATATACATTGGTAAAGTGGAGTTAAAAGCCTTCAAAGTTAAAAAGAAGGATATTCAAGAGTAGCCTCTCCCTTCATTCATAATCAACTTTTACATTACAATTGAATTTTCCTTCTTCTTTTTTTTGTAATTTACTTTGTTATTTGAAAAGAAAAATAATTTATCTCAAAATAATTAGTAAAATTTTGCATGAATTATCGACAATGTCACCAAAATTAAATAGATATAAAATCGTTACAGTTCGTTACAGTAAAAACAATTGAGAGTTTACTATGTTTTTCAGTAGTCTAAGGTGGCTCGGATGCAACACCCTCATTTGTGGTCGTTTGTGTAGGTACTTTCAATAAACTCAAATCGAAAGAACGAAACAATCTGATTTATGTGCAACAACACTCTTATTGTTTGTATTTCTCGGAAAAATATTGAAATATATGTGCAATAACATCAATATACATTCATGATATATACATCCACATTATACATATACATACATGTGCATGTGTATATATAAATGCATGCTAGAAATGCACAAAAGGAACAAAGAGTGGCTCACCAAGTTCTACACTGTACTGCTCTAAGTAATATCCCTTTACAGCATATATTGCAAGTGATCATCATCATCATCACAAATCAATCACTAGTACACATTTTATCACAGGTCTTCCACTTCATCATCACCTTTTACACCCAATAAATTGAACCAAACTCTCTCTAGCTACTCTTGGTGTAGTTCTCATACTTTTTTATATATACACATAATACCATATAACACCATCTCTCTCTCTCTCTCTCTCTCTCAATAGCTACTACTACTTCATTATTGTGACTTTGTTTTCTTGTTTCTTTAGATATGATCAAGCAAGCTAGCAAAATGGTGAAGAGTGACAAATGGGAGATGAGTATTGGTAGTAGCAACTTGTTGAGGCATGGTCAAGAGCAAGTGTTTGGTTCCTCAACAACATGGCCTCAAAGTAGCTTTGGGTGTAGCTTTTGCAAGAGGCAATTCAGGTCAGCTCAAGCTCTTGGTGGTCACATGAATGTTCACAGGAGAGAGAGAGCCAAGCTTGCCTCTCTTCAGGATCATCATCATCACAACCCACCCATCAATAATTACTCTAAGTTTTCTTCTTCATCTTCTTCATCATCATCTTCTTCTCCTTCTGCAAGCAAAATGTGCAAGAGCTCTAGCTCTCATCATCTCTTGATGAGCCACCAACAACACCATGAGAAAGTGACCAAGGTGAGGAAGATCATGACAGCTTCAGCTAGAGCTCATTGTGGTGGTGGTGGTGGTGGTGGAGACAAAGTTAGGTTAGACCTTAACATGGGTTTGTTTAGAGATCCAAAGGAGGATTTGGATTTGGATTTGGATTTGGAGCTTAGACTTGGATACCCTAATTATTAGCTATATAGCTAGGTTGTTTTTATTGTTTTTATTGTTGTTTTGTAGTGTGTGTGTTGTTCTTGGGACACTTTGGCTTTGATTTTAGCTTCTTATTGCACCATGCATTTTGTGACAAAGTAGAGCTTCACTTTTTGTCTACTTGTTTAGTTATCAGAACCTTAATTGTGTTTTTCATGTTTTCTATGATTATATTAGATTGGATATGAGTCAATCGTTGTTTATTATTATTATTATTATCATGAAAATATTTCAATCTATAAATTGTTATACAGTATTTGAAAACATGATCTACTCGTACATAAGTTTTGACGCAACAATAATATTGATGGTTTGTATGACTAAGAGTGTTCATCGGCTTAAGATTAGACCGAACAAAAAACTGAATTCTCACAAATATATGAAACAAATACCGCATTGAATAGATCAGTTAATCACAATACAACCAGTTAAAAAGTAACTTTGAAATTACGAGTTTGAATATGAAAAATATAACAACGGTGATGGGTCAAATTGGTTATCTAGCAATGTCTCTTTAATCTCTACCAAACATGAATATATCCATTCCTCAAAGGTAATCAATAGGATTCACTCTCATAATTGCTTGAGTTTGTGCACAAATTTGTTTAGAAGCAAGAAGTGAAAAACATGCATATATACATATTGCAATAACTTCTTTATAGAAGAACAAAAGGATGATTAGATAGAGAATTCACATGATCAATATTAGTTAAACAAATTAAATTGGGTTCTTGCATATTAACATATATTATATTATTAATTGTGTTTCCCAACAAATATCAAATATGATGTTTTGCATAGTTCCCACATTGTCTGGTGTCAGTGGCATCATCATGACCTTTCCTTAAATAGAAACCCAGAAATTGAACACAGCAAAGGCAAAACTAGATATCTGTGTGTAATCTAAAAATAAATAAAATAAATAAATAAATAAATAAATGCCTCTAATGTAATCAAATCTAATGAATGAGTGTATTCTCAAAAAAAAAAGTTCTAATGTATGAGTAAAAAAAAAAAAAAAAAAAAAAAAAAAAAAAAAAGAAAAAAAAAAAAGCGAAAGGGTAACAAAGAATGGAGGATTTGGGGATGCAAAAAAAACCTGTCAAAGAGGATGTTTTAGTGAAAGTGAATTGAAGAGAGAGCATGGGATAAAGGAAAGCTATCACCATAGTCAAGTTCAAGTCCCCATCAAGATCTCTACATCAAATCATCATTCATCACCACCAATACCATTATACCAACCTCATTTCATCTCCTTTCGACCGCGTGTATTCCAACGTTTTAAAATTTTACGCGGAGTGTTGAATCGATTTGTTAGCTGAGTTATCAGTTCGATCGAGTCAGAACAGTTTAACTAACAATACTTTGTATTAGTCTAATCATGTTTTGATTATGTTTGGCTACTAGGCGTAATTATGAAGTAAATTGATTGATCCGGATGATGATAAAGAAGAAAAATCATTAATATTTGAGCTTGAAAGAGTTTGATACGTGCCATGCTTAGCATATTGTTCTCACTTGAAGTAGCTTTCATAGTTTAAGCTAAGCCCAGCATTTCAAGGAATAATTTTACCAAGTATGAGTTTGAAAAAAAGCCCTCGATGAAGCATGTAATGAACTAAGGCACAAAGACGGACTGAACCAGAACAAATAAAATCATAATTAACTGTAGTGTCACATCACCTCTTATTTATAGTTTGTGAATATAAATACATCATCAACCCAATAGGTAATAGATCAGTTCAGCTAAGAGAATTTATCTGCAACATTTTCACGTATCCATCCTCTTTAGCTAGTGTAGTACGTAGTCCCCATTTTACCATGGTTGAGATGCATATTCTCATGCTCGAGGTGGAATCTAAGGCACACGCTCGAATTTCACTCAATAGTGTGCTCTTAGTTGTCATGTGAATGCATCATGCCCTAACTGAAGAGCTCAATAGATCAAATATCATCCCATAATTTCAAGTGTGCGTTCAATTATGCCTAATATATGTCTCGTAATCATTGTTGGTTATGTGTATATCATTAACTCCAACTTTTCAGTAGACCCGATTCAAAAAATACACCTCAATGATAAAAATGATAAAAACCAATTTTTAGTTGTTTTAGTAAATATAAAACAATGTACTTAAACAATTGAATGGTTAAAAATATAAACAAATGATTTGGTAGAAATTAGCAGTCACGTTGTTGTCTTGGATATGCTTGCAATTGTCTTCTTGACATTGTCCAAATGCAGAGAGTTGGTGAATTAAAATCCATATTTTTAATAATTAGCACACACAAAAAATACCTTAAAACCATTGAAACCAATCATTAATCACAAGCTAGCAACATCTCCAAAAAAAACAAAAAAAAAAAAAAACCTAATATAACCAAAATTATTTGGTCAATAATCCATGGATTTTTGTGTCTGCTCAATTCCTTAATTCTTGAACCACTATGGACCTTTTTGTCTCCCACATCTCAAAAGCAATCTTGATTTCAAGATTAATTTCAAATAATTTTTTGTATTTTTATCATTGTTCATTTCTCATTATGTATACTAATTAATTAAATTAGAAATGTAATTGTCATATAATAAACTTTGTTAATATAAAATTGGGATTTGTCTATGTGTCTCAGTGCTGCCATTTTCCATGTTTCTACACTAAAGACGCCACCTCTAACCTACTCTTATATATATAATATATAAAAGAAAAAATCTAGGCCTGCAATATTAATTATTTGTTTAAAAACTATTGTAAATAAATACTTCTTAGTAAAAGAAAAATTAAGTCTAGTCTTGTGCTTAAGTGTATGTGAAAGCAACTAATTAAAAGAAACTATTAGTCACTAGCCTAACAAATTTATGTTCCTTAGTTCTTAATTCTTAGTATTATTAATTATATATACATAACTTAACGAGTTTTTTAAGATGGGCAATCTTATTTAAATTTAAATATATAACAACATAAAACTTAAAATAATGAAATTATTAATTACTTATTCATAAGTTAATTTATGTGACTCTTATTCGGTCAAAAAAAAATTATTTATGAAGAGATCTTACCAACAATACTTAAAGTTTTAGATTATGTTTTTTTTAAAAAAAATTATACAAGTAGCACACTAGATATGTGTATATATATTTAAAGTGAAATGAAATAAACCAAAAAAAAAATTAAAAAGAGTCCAAATGCACCTAAACGCCTTTAAAATGCTAAAATACAAATACAACCACCTAGTAAAGTCAAGCGCGGTCTCGTTCATTATTTTGTTTCGCTCAAACCAAACAAGTTTTTGTCCAGCCGAAGACATCAATTTATAAACGTAAAAGTGTTTATTCTTCTACATCATAATTAACAAATATTATTGGAACAATATATACTTCTCAAACACAACATTATTTTATAATTCTTCTCTCTCTTCTTAAAAAAAAAATTTAGGTTTATGAAGCAAAAATGGGAATGTGATTAGCATGAGATTTAATAGTAAAATATGATGTTGATTGTGGATGACATAAAGATGATGTGTGTTTCCATTAGATATGGTGCAAAAAGTTAGTACTTAAAGACAAGTAGAAACTACAAAAATGATCTGTTTGTTGTTTGATTAGATATATATACAATAAGTAGGAAAGTTCCTCCACCTTTCCTTACCAATCATAAATCACCATATTTTCATCATTGGCTACCACTTCCACTACACTTTCCTTTTGCCTCCTTTCCCACAATTAAAACTTATAATACATTTTTACTACCTAAATATTTACACTACTTGTTTAGTGTAGATCCATGCATGCAAGATCAAACATAAGTTTCGAAATACGTATGAACGCTGAATAAATTCTCGTAGACGTCTCAATTGAGTTTCAGTTATTAACTTTTTGACTTAG
Organism: Pelargonium australe; assembly: GCA_036897465.1. Taxonomy (NCBI): domain Eukaryota; kingdom Viridiplantae; phylum Streptophyta; class Magnoliopsida; order Geraniales; family Geraniaceae; genus Pelargonium; species Pelargonium australe. The sequence continues at coordinate 19,156 of JAYMTH010000396.1, forward strand.
ATGACACATTTTTTCTGACCTTTGAAGTAAGCAGTTACGTACGCATACATACAATATATGTATATATGTATGTAGAGAGGGACAAAAAGGAAGAAGAGCACGTAATAAGGAGAAGAAAGGAACATGAGATGGCATGGGAGACAAGTAAAATGACAGGAGAAAAAGGGATATAAAAAAACAAATAGATTGATCCAATGATTAATTTAAAAAATATAGTCTCATATTCATATGTATATGGATCTTACAAACTGCCGGCTACCATAATAAGTCTCCTTTACCACCAAACGTTATTTTTTTCCTTATTTCTCTCAAAACTCTCTCACACTAATGCCTATGTCTTTTACTTGTCTCTTCTCCATCTTCTTCTTCCTCTAACTTTCTTAGATCTTCTTCAACAATCCCATCATCACCTTTACAAATCTCTCTCTCTCTCTCTCTCTCATTATATATATCACATCATCATATTCATATTCATATCCATATACTTCAAGAAACTTACTCACTATAGTCTATATATATACACTCACAAACGCATATTTGTATCCAACAACTTCAAGAAACTTACTCACTCATGATTGATTCTTGAATATATATGTATGTATATGAATACACATATATTCGTATCCAAAAACTTCAAGAAACTTACTCCTATTCTTGATTCTTGATTGGTTCTTGATTCTTGGTTCTTGGTTCTTGATTCTTGGGTCTTGGGTTCTTGAATATATATACAAATGGAATATTCGAGCCGGCACGGTGAGATTGAGGACTCGAACGGGGACTCCGACGAGCAGGGCCACCACGACACCGCGGGGATGGGGCGGTCCTACGAGTGCGTGTTCTGCAAGAGAGGCTTCACCACCGCACAAGCCTTGGGCGGGCACATGAACATCCACCGGAAAGACAGAGCCGCCAACAAGACCAACCACCGGCCGGCGTCGACACATCATAACCACTCCAAAACCGACCACGAAGCTTATAACATGAAATCATCATCGTACTCGCCGCTCCCGAGCTACCCTCCGAGTCCCAGTTACTATCACCATCACGGCCAGAGTTTCTTTCCGGCGCCGGCGCAGCACGTGCAGTTTCACGGACAGCAAGATCAGTACCAAAACATTCCACAGTACCAGGCTCCATTTGTGGAGCATAATTGGAGCTGGAACTTGAGCTTGCAGGTGGGTTCGGGCTCATCGCGGGTCGATGAAGAAGAAGAAGATGATCGTAACAATTATGATGAATATAGACGAGACAGTTGTGTGGAAGAAGAAGAAGAATTGGATTTGGAGCTGAGACTTGGTCATGATCCTTAATTGATCAATCTTGATTTTATATGTGTCGTTTAAGGTTGTTTTGTTGTTAAAACAGCTGTGGATTCGATGTTTCCTATGTGGGAAATTTATAAAAATATGGGGTGGTTTTGTCTGTATTGATGGCATGGCATTGGAAGCTGAAGAAGAAGAAGGATTGGATCATCCATTGGAGAGGAAGCTTCATTTTCAGAATTGTTAGAGGTAGAGTTTTTATTTTTAATTATTTCTAATCTCTATTTATATATATTAGCTGCCTTTTTGTAACCCTAATTATAGTTAGGGTTTTGTGAGAGGGATGGTTTAGTACTATTTGTTTTGTATGTGTTTTGTTTTTTCAATTACTTGCAAGAGTATATGTATATATATATATATATATATGTGTATCATTTTATGCTTAGTTAATAAAATTTAAGCTATTTTGTTATATCTTGTTTCCATTCATGAAGTTAGGGTACATGAGCATAAACCCTAATTGCTTGTACATTAATCACACAAAGTAGGGTTTATATAGGCATGAAGACTGTAGCAATTAAGAAAAAATATTAGTAGATGCGCAACGAAGATCCACTTGACAATTAATATCTCACCGTCTTAATAAGTAATGTTTGTGTACTTACAATCTCTGTTGTTGAATTAGTGTTTACGTTGAGTGTTATATATATTAAGTTACTATGTATATATATATCCACTATGCATAATCAAAAGATCATTTGTTGATAATTCACTTGGTAGTTGTGCACTTACAATTTCTACATTCATGACTTGATCATTAGCATATCGCGTATATCTTTGTTGGTTTTGCTCTTGTATATTCATGGACGCTGAATATATGATTGAACACATAATATGCAAATATCACCCCATTTGATTAGTTTTATGTATATACTTCGTTTTCAATTGTATATAGACTTAATTAATTTTAGTATGGAATGGTGTTTTTCTTCACCAATTACAACAAGGAGAAGTTGAGACAAGATATATATATCCGAACATCAATAAACTCTATGTTCTTCTTACAATTGTTAAAGTTTATATTAATTCAAATAGAATACGCATTTTAAAAAGATCAGATAATTCATACATCTTACATGTAATTTACTTGTAAGTTTATATATAGACATTGTTGTATCAAAGATTTCAGGGGCCCTGTGGAAAAATTTATATTTGGACCCCCAAAAATTTAAATCGTGGTTGATTGTAAAAAAATAAAAATAGTATAAAATGATTGATTAA